>CM072692.1:17326328-17394019 GCA_036884735.1 Huso huso | reverse complement strand
CGTACTTTATTCGTTTATGTACAGGTCTTGATCCTGTCTCGCTGTCGCGTACGTAGCTGGGTTATTTATTTCGTTTATTTGTAGATTTTATTAAAGGCTGATTTATATGCCTCGATTGTACAGAATTATTCAAATAACATCCCCGATAGTTGTTAATTCAATTGTCATTTCGTTTTATTCAGCACACACACACACACACACAATACCACCAATGGCAGTAACTACAAACGTCTTCATTTTGTTTCAATCATTCATTTATTTATTTATGTATTGTGTGTAGCCAGCTAGTTTTGATAACTCGCGAAAAGAACTACAAAAGAAGGGGATTGGGACACTCTCTGTTTCGCAGGAAAGGGCTTTCCGTTACATTGGGTGTTCACGGGATCGAACGCAGATTTTCGTGCACTGAACGATTTAACCAATGATCTTTGCTAGAGCTCTGTGAACGCACCCATTGATAAATCGGTCAGAGTCTGTACACAGAATCTGCTCTGAACATCCCCGTAGAACCTACCGAAAATCTTTCTATCAGCTGCACACACGCTGTCGTAACAGCTGTGGAAAACATTTTGTAAACTAGTCTCAAGTATGCTACCCCTGTTTGTAGTTATTTTTTTGACTTTACTGAAATACCGGGCTGCATTAGCGAAAATGCATCACAGTTGCCTTTCAATATGGAGAGTGCTGAATTAACGTCATTGTGTTTAAATGCATTAATCAACTCTCCCACAAACTGTGTTAATGAGGAACAAAATGGATTGACACAAAATTATATGTTGTTGATGACATTAAGCTCATAATCCCATCATGATGAGATATATTATATATTTTATGTGAAAGCATAGAACTGTATATTTTGTGATTATCCTGTATTTAAACACAATATTAATAAAAATACAGTCACAAAACACAAATTACAAAATACAATCACAACTTAAGTCGCCCTGTAAGGACGTTCAAGAAAAATAAATAATATGAGCTCCCAGTGTCCCAGTGAGGAACCCCGCCAGATCCTTAAAGCACACCTCACTCAGAGCCACCCAACTGGAAACTTTACATCGATTCTACAAATGTAAAGCAGCACTTGTAACTTGGCAGAAACGACACAAGAAGAAGGAAGTTCCCATGCAAGACCAGTATGTTCTGCTACCATGTAGACATAACAATGCAAGTCTATTGACCAGACTGCACCCAGCTACCTCCAGACCCTCATCTCTCCCTTACACCCCACTCGACCTCCTCCGCCTGCCTGCACTAGAAGACTGGCCTTACCTCTAGAACATAGAAATAATGAAATATGCAAATATAGAAATAATAAACTATATAGCATAACTAATAAGGTTGCAATGCATTGCACACAGGAAAACACCCATAATCATATAGCATGTAATCCAACAACAATATATTAATTAAATGTTGCCCAAGAGTTCCAGCATCGTTTATCCAAAGAAGCAGGAAAATGAAAGAAACAGAAATAACGTGCATCTGTGTATACGAACAAATCGCAGTAAACGTCCATTAGTTTAAGAGCAAGAACAAATAGTACGCTCTCCTTTTCACCGTAATAAAAAAATCAGCATAAAATAGTCAAGACAGTTCGATGAAATGTCCAGACTGTAAAAGTATAACAAAAGTTTATTTTCTCAAACCCGATGTAGATCTGCAGCAACGCCTCCAGGTTCCACACGCACCAGCCAGCTCACCGCAACACTGCAACACAGCTCACCTGAATAGTTCGTTATTTTTCTTTATTCTGTAAAACATCCAACAACCACTCTTGCGAAACAAACAAACACGCTAAACTCAGGGTCTCTTAATAGCGTGTCGCCATATTTCAAACTTTCTTCTTTCTCTGTCTCTCTCTTGCTCAGCTCAACTACATATCTCCTGCAACACATCTTGCGCACAACGTCTTTTTTTCCTGTCCTGCAACAGTGCTAGCGTTATACCCTGCCCCTGCAATCCCACATGCAACTAGTTTTTAGTAAAGCAAGTAATATATAGCTGCCAACCGACACATTTACCTATCGTCACAAAATCAATTTCTTTATTTGGTTAGCGAAGAAGACTTTTTGTGTGTCATATGTTCCCATGTGTTGCAACAATAGCCAAAGTAAGTGTGTGTGTACAGTTCATCATTATTTTTAAATCTTTAACTGTTTCACTTTCCTTTTAAATTGCAGTATTCCTGGCTGTTTCCAGATAGTCAACGTTCCTCATGCATTTTAGAAACTACATACTTCCCATCATCCTATTGGTCACTGGTAAACTACCCATGATGTGAGCAGGAGGACTCATGGAAATGTAGTTGAGCAGGCACATGTGCGCTCTCATGTGAAGCCATCTTTGGAAACAGAATGCAATTTAAAAAAGTGATCAAGATTAAAGAAAAACAAACAATAGACTCAATTATACTTTAGGCAGTTGCAGCAACACATGAGGACATGTGACACAAAAAACATCCTTTTGTTACCCTTTTTAAGATCCATGCATGTTTCTGCTGAATTTTCCTCTGAGCTTCATTTTTGAATTATTTAAAACAGCTTCTAGTCCAATTTCGAATGTGTCTGAATTATCAGCGGTTTGAGGAACTTGCCAATTTGAGGAAAATAAACAATAGTATATAGTTTTAAAAGTAAATTAAACGCATAAAATAATATTAATTTAATTTAAAAAAATCTTAACTCAAAATGAGGGAAACTGATTTGTAAGTGAAGCTTGATATGTTCTCAAAAATTTAAGTATACCTTTAACCTTCAATGTAATGTTGTAGCATGAGAACACACTGTTTATAAACATACTTTTCAATTCAATGAAACAAGTTAAGATATATTTCCAATTTGAATTTGTAGATGAGAGACAAGCCTGACCGAGGTAGGTGGAAAGGAAGCAAATACCGTAGCTCCATTTGCTCGTTCAGCTGTCCAAGCCCTTGTCTGTCCCAAATCATGATCATTTATTGCTGCAGTCTACAGCGAGAACTACACCCTTGTTTTAATTCTTCTAGGATTGACAATTCTTATTTTAAGACAGAACATTCTCATCAGAGTGTGACAGTAACATTTGTTTTTAATTCTGAGTTTTCGATTGTTTGTTTGGTACAAAGAACTGGCTCTTCAGTTCTTTGAGGGCTGGAATCTTTGTTTTGCTTTCTGATTAGCAACTGGTAGAAACATAGTACAAAAAAGACAACCAGCATTTTCGAGCTTGATAACAGAGGTAGAACATGAACAAAAGTTGCAAATTTGAGGACTAGAGTTGCTCATCTCTTGTATAAGCTGGACCACACAGATGACCTTGTTGTGCAATATTCTTTAAGGTGTCCTTTAGATATACTCTTCTTTGATCAGGACTGTGGTCTGCAGGTCGCCAGAGGTCATTTCATTTCAAAGGCTCCAGGTCCTGTGTGCCTGCACCTTCTTTGTTAGTGTTGTCGTAAAGAGCACAATATTGTATTTTATTATATCCAGTCACATCATCTATGTTTTGTATTTTGCTTTTTAAATGCCTTAATACATTAAAAATGAGTTCTGTAAGGAATAAAACCCCAGCGATCTTTGTTTTGATAAGTTCACCGGTTTTAACACATCAATGTCTCTCTTAGCCTTGTTCAAGTTTAACCCCGGGTTCACTGGAATGCTCTCCCCTTCACCTCTTTATAATTGTTGATCCGACTTAAGAAAATAATGCATTTACTTACAGTGTTATCAAGGGGCATTATTGAATTAATCCGCAAGGCAACCTCAAATTGCACTACCTATATAAATTAAAAACTAGCCAGGACAATTCCTTCAGAAAATTAAAATGAAGCAAAAATAAAGTTTAGAGTACTGTAAATGACTTGTGAGTGTGTGTGTGTGTCAGCACCTGTGTGTGTGTGTGTGTGTGTGTCAGCACCTGTGTGTGTGTGTGTGTGTCAGTACCTGTGTGTGTGTGTGTGTGTCAGTACCTGTGTGTGTCAGTACTCTGTGTTTATTATTATTATTATTATTTATTTTAGCAGACGCCTTATCCAGGGCGACTTACAATTGTTACAAGACATCACATTATTTTTACATACAATTCCCCCATTTATACAGTTGGGTTTTACTGGAGCACGGTAAAGTATTTTGCTCATGGGTAATAGCAGCAGTAACTTCCACCTGACTGAACCCACGACCTCCGGGTCAAGAGTCCAGAGCCCTAATCCACTCCCTCCACACTGCTGCCTGTTTGTGTCAGTACCCGTGTGTGTGTCAGTACCTGTGTGTGTGTGTGTGTGTGCGTGTTTTCGCACCTGTATGTGTGTGTGAGGCCAGTACCTGTGTGTGTGTGTGTGTGTGTGTGTGTCAGTACCTGTGTGTGTGTGTGTGTGTGTGTGTGTCAGTACCTGTGTGTGTGTGTGTGTGTGTGTGTGTGTGTGTGTCAGTACCGTGTGTGTGTGTGTGTCAGTACCCGTGTGTGTGTGTGTGTGTGTGTGTCAGTACCTGTGTGTGTGTGTGTGTCAGTACCTGTGTGGGCGGAGTTAGTAACAGCGGCACATTTCGGAGCCCGCAGAGCTTCTTTCACAGCGCGCTCGCAATGCTTTTAAAGTATTCACGCTCGCCCTGGCAAACAAGTTTTCACATAATCACATTAATTCACATAAATACCAGCCAGTCACTTTTTATTAACGATATTTTGTATTGTTATTAAAAATACCGGTATATCCTGAGTGCTGCAGCACAGCATCTCCGCAATGTATTCAGTACTCGAGGGCTCCACAAATGGCGCCTGTAATTGAGCACCGAACTGCATCACGGGATTGACTGTCCTATCCTTGCTTTATACAGTCCGAGGTGAGAACACAGAAAGTCTGACAGAGTTTATTGCAGTTTAACAAAGTTACGTTAAACACAGTCCTGTGCTCCCACCGTGCAAGCAGGTAGAAGCTATTGTGTTCCTGTGAGTCCCAAACTCACAGTGTAAATGAACGGATGTCGCGGACAGACCCGACTAGGCTTTTATATATTCATAATACACGGTTTTAAAGTGACGTTTGGCACAGATTGAATATAGAACATTACATTTTACTGAAATTACAAATCTGTGCCCCTCGTTAATGATCGCGTTGCTAGGTTTTGCGGGAATGGAGGCTGTTCTGTTGTGAGTATATTTCGCGTTCTGTGTCTCTCGTTAACGATCGCGTTGCTATAGGTTGCTCTTCCAGGAATGGAGGCACCCTGCTGTGAGCATATCGGGTGCTCAAGGAACTGCTTTGAAGACATTTACTTCCTGTGTCATGACCCGCGCTCACTTCAGCTACAGTGAAGAGGAGCGCTAGTATTGATTTTATACTTCGTATTGTTGAGGATAGTGGATAATAAAACTATATGCATAATAATAATAATCATAATAATAATAATACAACAGGGTCACATAAATATAATACTAATAATCAGAGTTGAAACTCAGTTGCACGTCCGAACTGCGCATCGCAAAACATCTTAGTCAAGGTACTTCAATATTTGTCATCTTATCACAATGATAGGCTACATCATTTTTTCTTGTATTTTCCGTCCTTTTCGGCTTCTTCTTCTTCGTTGTTCGGGTTATTATTGATGTTTATTAAATAACTCTCGACGTCACGCAGGTTCCGCCAAGGGACTTAGAGGAGTCAGAGCATGCTGACTGCCAAAGGCTTCCGTGATACTTGTGAACATGGAGTCTGGCAAAATAAGAGAGCTTTTGTAAACTGGTATTTTCTAAAGACACAAGTATGTAACTGTTCCACTAATTTGATAAAACTATTATTGTGTTAAATAATGTAAGAACATAAGAAAGTTTGATAAACAAGAGGGGCCCCATTCAGCCCATCTTGCTCGCTTGGTTGTTAGTAACTTATTGATCCCAGAATCTCTATCCAGCAGCTTCTTGAAGGTCCCAGGTGTCAGCTCAACATTATTGGGAGTTGTCTAGACCTCACAATTTCAAAAGTGCCTATTTTCTGTTTCAAATGCCCCTTTATCTAATTCCATTTGTGACCCTGGTCTTGTTTCTTTACTGCAATAACACTGTTATTTTGGTACTGCGTCAGTGACTTGGAGAAAACCAATAAGACGCTCTTTTTCAGGACCAGACCCTGTGCTTTTATATAGTGCTTCCCTATGCTTACCAGACCTCTCTGTGTGCTTACAATGCTTCCTATGTTTTGTACTAGACCTCTCTGTGCTTTTATACGTTTCTATGTTTTACCAGACCTCTGTAGTTTTACAATGTTTCCCTATGTTTTACCAGACCTCTGTGCTTTACAATGCTTCCTATGCTTTACCAGACCTCTCTGTGCTTTACAATGCTTCCTATGCTTTACCAGACCTCCATGTGCTTTTACAATGCTTCCTTATGTTTTAATTAGACCTCTGTGCTTTTACAATGCTTCCCTATGCTTTACCAGGCCTCTCTGTGTTTTTAATGCTTCCCTATGCTTTACCAGACCTCTTTCTCTCTCATTCTTCTCATTCTCATTTGAAACCGTTAATGAGTATTTAAGAAACAAGAAAAGTCATTCTATCATCGTTAATTTTTTATTAAATCACATTAAAATCTGAAATATTAAACATTTTATGGAAATCAAAAACAAAACACACACACACAATAAAGCAACTTAAGTCTTTTTAAAACTGTTACAGCACTGACTATTGGACGCCACTTTCAAAATAAATAAAACATAACAATTCTTAAAAAAAATAAATTAATACAGTTACTTCAGATGAACCATTCGTTGGTTAAAACAACAATCACCCTGCTCTGCAGGTGGCGCCTGCTTAATTTCCCTAACTTTCATCCAAAGAAGTCAGATTAACATTCCTTCACCCGAGGAGTGGAGAGGACAGACAGGAGTTCAATACAAAGGGTTTCTTACAACACAAAAACAGTCTAGTTCAGCTGGCAGATTGTTACAGAGGAACCAATGTTAACAAATAACTCAGAAATCAAGCCTAAACCAGATATTAGAGGGGCTCAGTGAATGTGGCTTGAATCTGCAGGAGGGTCATTGTAGTCGAGACGCCATAAAAGGACAGCGTGCTGCATTAGAAGTCCAGATAATAATTCCTATTCTGGGGAGTGGGGCAAGTTATTGCAGTTTTATTGTTATTGTGCCGGCAGTGTAACTGGAATCAGAGCAGATCAAACTCCAGGACTTGTCATTGAATCTAAGCACAGGAGTTTTCCTTTCCTGTTGATTCCTTTATATGTGACTATAGAAGCTTCCACTGCACTCAATCTCCCAGTAACAGCGAGTCCCAGACAAACCTCTCTGCAAAGCACTTGGGACAGTAGTCAACTTGCCTCCCCGTGTCACCTTTCTCTGTTCCTTCAGACAGACAGAGTTTTCATACGCTGTGTTGGGGTCCAGTGTGAGCTGACAGAATCTGATTGCTGGGAAGAGGACGGGTAGAGGAGAGACGGTTAGAAAAGTCAAACCACCAGAAAATCAATAGTCATTGTCTATTGTATCCTCACATCCTGTTTATGGAATGTTTGTGTTGTTTTAATTATTTTACATTTTGACCACTTTTTTAAACTTAAATTGCATTCCCGGCCTCAAGATGTATTTCCTGGAGCCGCATGGACCCTCAGAACTACATTTCCATCATCCTTCCTGCTCACTGTAATTCCATCTCACTCATATATGTGAGCAGGAGGATGATGGGAATGTAGTTCTGAGAGGCCCATGCAGTTATTATTATTATTATTATTTATTTCTAGCAGACGCCTATCCAGGGCTTATCACAATTGTTACAAGATATCACATTATTTCACATTATACAGACATCATAATATTTTTGCTACACAATTACCCATTTACAGTTGGTTTTTTTTTACTGAGCAATCTAGGTAAAGTACCTTGCTCAAGGGTAACACAGTGTCCCCATCAGATTGAACCCACAACCTTCCTCGGGTCAAGAGTCCAGAGCAGTTACATGTGAAGCTATCTATAAGTATAAAAAGTGGTCAAATGTAAAAAACAAAATAATTAAAACAATACACACCTCACGTAAACAGCTGTAGTAGCAACACATGGAAACATGCAACACAATAAAAATACAAAGGACCTTATGAACCCTTTAAACCCTCTTGCTGTTTGATTGTTTTGTTCATTATAATTCCTCAATCTTATCAAACTTCTTCAATTGAACCAATCAAATGCAGCTCTGCATACAATTACAGTTCACTTAATGTTCCCATAGGTATGTGTTGCCATTTTCCCACTCCAGACCCCTTGCTTACTATCTTCAGAATATCATCCACTCTTCAAATATCTGTCTAATATTTTAATGAGCAATCCATCCCACAAGTGTGCAGTGGATACTGCAATATATACTTACTACCAGCACAGATGACTGAGGGATAGCTGTTCATTTTACCCCACAACTGGTTTCATATGCATTGTACATGTATTAAAAAGATGGGATGATTATTCATTCAGGGACACCAAGATATTTAGGGAGAGAAAGGTCAGAGGAAAACAGGCACAAATGTCTTCTCCCAATCATTATGCATGTATTCATCTGAACTAATACTTGTTGGAGAGGAGTAGATTAACGGCTTCACAATTATTAAATACACAATTGCTGCTTCAAGCTCCACCCCTCCCTGTTCTGTAGTAAGTTAGCTCTCACAATGGAGTGGACACATCTTCAATCAAATGTTTAAAGAAAACAGACTTACATTTTAAAACTCAGTTTCGTTCCTTGGCTCTGGAGAGCCTGCAGACTGTAAACTGCAACTTCATTCACTGGCAGAAAAAGAGAGAGAAGGAATTGAAACATGTGGATTAATACAACACACAAGACTCCAAACAGCAATCTGAAAAGAACAAGGCTTATTTACTGCATTTCAGGGTGTAAAAATCTCTCCCCTGCTCATTCTTCCTTGCTGTCTCCCTCCTGTAAGCCCATAGCCAACAATCTGGGTAAGAGGTCTTTATTAATGTCTTGCAAGTCCTGTCCCTCCTCAAGCTACATGGTCTATTTGAGAATTCTCTACCAAAGGGAATCATTTCACACCAACCTGTTGTGGTTATTTTGACTAATTCCCTTGCAGAAGTCCTCATGGTCTTTAAGTTCAGATACAGCTTCCTCACAGCCCCAAAAGAGATGTCTGCATTGGACAGTAACGCTTGCAAGTTCCAGCTTCAGGAGGGGCACAGAGACTGGAAATTCTACAAGGAAAGTGGAGAAAGGAGTTTTCAGTGAAACAGAATAGTCCAAAACATTCCTGGGAAAAGCAAGGATTCATTCAATTGAGGTCTGTCTGAAATCATTCCCATGTTATGGACTTGAGATTTTCTAACAAGCAGTGATGTTACTTCCAGAAAATGGATGATCCTCTGTTCCTGAAAGCTGTTTCAGTTCAGCTGCTTTCCTCCTTAGCCTGGGCAATTCCTGCTCCAGTTTCTTTCATGCATCCTTCAGCCTGCTGATTCACTGCAGTTTCTCGTTAGCTCCAATCAGCTCAATAATAACCTCAGTGTGGATCTTTCCAATGGATCGGATCAGCCTGCAAAGATTCTTTCACTTTCCTTTATTTCTATGCATGTGGATCTCTGAGCAGAACACAGAGGAGACATGGTTAGAATTGATATCAAAACACATCAGGCATAGATAGTAAACTTGCAGATGTGTTCCGTCCATCTGTTAACACACACACACACACACACACACACACACAAATAATAATACCTCCTCTTGTCAATACCACTTCAGTGACCCACAGCCTGTTTCAGCTCTTCAATTCTCATTCAGTCTCCTGGATTCTCTGCTGGCTTCTCTGTTCGTGTTCCTCCCTAGCTGCTTCTGTGTAGAAACACAGTGACACAGTGACATTTTGACAGGGCATTGGGTGATATCCTTTCACACCCAACACACTGTTTGCTATTGAAACTGACAGAACTACTTAGTTTATATATATTTTCTATTTTTGTACTCACCTCTTGGCAACAAGTTTTGCAACACTCAGTTGTTCTTGAACATATTTGCCTCAGTTCCAGTTGCACGCCATAGACATTCAGAAAGCACAGACTAGATCAGACATGCTGTGTTTAGTAAAAGATACAACACCATCTAGTGCACAGCTGCAAGCAATACAAAAAGGACATTTGATCCACACAGTAGCTGTCCACTACGGTACTGTTTTACACTAGTAATATGGGGTCGATGGCTGATCTAGCATGTGTTGCTATGTTTGTTTTGTACACCTAGGAAACTGAAGCTAGCTTTCTTTAATGGATATTTAGGCTTGATTGGGTTTTAATCGATAAACACAGATAAAACAGCCCTGATACAAAAACAATGAATTCAGTGCATACCCACAAAACACCTGAAAAACACTGACATGGTTACTCAATTCACGCTGACTTGATAAAATAAAATAACACAACATAAACCCAAGAAGAAAACAAAATAAATAAATAAACAACCTTTCCCAGCGTAGTCGGGCAATGAACCTCCTTCCTGACTTGAATTCATCATTGATTCATTCTGAATACTAAACTGAGGGAAGCACATTCCTGCATTTATTGAGGATTGCACACGCTAGAGATTTAAAATGAGATTACAATTAGAAATTGAGGTTGTTCTTGCTATTGGATTTAAAGCTATTACAGTTTGTCACAAAGACGCACGGAGGGCGGGCGCCGACTGTGATGCAGGGAAATAAACAGACAGAGATTTAGGAATATGTAGTTGAGCGAATGCTTTCAGCCACATTTAATCAACAGAATGAAAATAAAAGGTTTGAAACACAAAACACGGGACACGGCACTTCACGCCAAAATAAGAGACAAACAAAACGGACTATACAGGTAAACAGTGCACAGACAGACACACAAACAAACACGGGAGTTACGTTATGTTATGTTACTTTTACTTACTTTACTTTACTTTACTTTACTTACTTTACTTACTTTACTTACTTTATTTTCTCTCTCTTTCTCGTTTCTCCACTCAACGAACACCTAACCCCGACTGAATGCTACGTGTCTCTATATATACCGTTGTGCCGGGATTCAATTACTAATAATTATTCACTTGAATCCCAGCACGTGAATTAATTCTGTGCAACCTCGCGCTCACACATTTAATCAGCACGTAAGTGATTCTGAGCCTCCTCGTGCCTAAACACAAATCTACACTTTTAAACACATTTGAACACAGACTCATTATATCCCGTGGTACCAATGACTATATACCAACATTAACACGCAACATACAACACATAACACAATTGCACACAAGGCACATTGCCACACAGTTCAACAGGAGGATTCACACACTATGGAATTTAAAACAGAATTGCAACCAGAAGAAATGTAAAAGACCTAAAAAACACAGAAACCCAGAGTTAATTTGAAATATCAATAAATCATTTAATATAGCTAGATACAGACATCATAATATGTGTTCCCCAGTATATTTCCATGTCGATAAAAATACATTGTCAATTGTCATTAAACTCGGATGTCCTGTAATATACATATGTGTGGACAAGGTGCCTGGGTCTGCAAAAAAGAAACAATAAATAAATAAAACACGAAAGAAGGAGGAGGAGATGGACATTGCCTTCCTTGGTGACTTGTTTCTCTTACTGTATGACAGGGATTTACTTTTTTTTCTACATTTCACATCAGAGTGTTAGAATCATAAATTAAAAGTGAAATGGTGCTTCGTCTGATTAACTTTGCTGCGCCTAATACTCTGAAAACACGAACTATCCATATGCTGTAGAGAGAGTCACTGTTCTCGCTGTAATCCCTTTATGCTCCTCCCACTCATTAATCTGCTGGTCATATTTTGTTTTTTTAAATTATAAAGCTTGACTCTATAGTGAATGCTGTTTTTATACAGTGTTACCAATTAAACTATAATATCTTAAACAATGAAACTGATCTATGATTTTATTAAGTTGCAAGATACATATAAAAAAAAACACTAGGAATATAATCATGCTAATTTTACACTACAAATTCCAATGCACCACAAAAACAGCTTCTAACAAATCCTTTCATTCCCGAGGCAGGGCTGAGGTCCTGCACGTAAATAGTGTGATTTTGTTTGATTGTAAATAATGTTTTTGATGATCAAGTTTGTTATAGATATGGCAGGGTATATTCAAAATAGGTGTGGAATGTGGCCAGGGTGTTAATTCGATTAATTGATTATCAATTAGCTCCTGGCCATGCCTTAAAAAGGGTCTGAAAAGCCAGTTTCTTGCCTCACAAGCAGAGATACAGACTGTCTGGGGAGAGTGTTGCTGTAGGATCTCACGACTGCGTGTGTTAACCAGGGTGAGAAAACACAAGAGGAAAAATGTATCTCAGATCACTGTGAGTTAACCAGGATGGATAGCGAAGCACTGGAAGGAACAAGTTTAGGGGATTTTAATCACCCAAGTCTAGGGAGAGGAGGCCAGGGAGACTGTTCCTGAGCGGGACTTCCTTTTCTTGTTTAATAACTTTATTTTCCAGTTGTTTTCGAGCAGTGTTTTGTTTTGAATTTTTGTATCAAAGAAAACTCCTGTGTCTCTCCTGTCAATCAGCTGATAGCTACACCCTGTAAACAACACCCCTGTTACACCCTGGGAAATACATTGTAGTACATCATAGTTTAGATAGAGCAATTAAAAAAACTAGGGCTCTTTAAATAGCTCTTAATATACAAATAAAATCTGATCTGATGTGAAATGTAGCAACCTAGTAAACAGACATGTTAAATATCCCTGGGAATTCTTATCTTCTAGGATAGCTACAAGGAAATGGTTCAAACCCCTACCTGTTTCACACCTTTCTTTTCTCAGCTGAGACTGTATCGTGGCTTTCGTGATCCTCGTCTGTACACACAACACACAAACACAAGTCTGATCGGTTCTGCAGAAGACTCCAAAACTTTCTGGTGTTCAGCACAAAGCTTGCTCCAGATCTCCAATTGCATTGATCAGCTTGTGCTCTTGAAAGCAGCCCCTCATAGTGTGGTTGACGTGTGTTTCTACAGCAAGAGGCCAGGCACGTCAAATGATTTCACAGCTTTGAACTTTCCAGTGCAGAAATCACACGGCACATCTCCAGTCCAGTATAACTTTGAGCAGGAGGAGGATTGAGTCCCTGTCTTTAATTCCTCCACAAGTTCGGCTAGCATGGTGTTTCTGCGCAGAACAGGCCTTTGGGGTAAAGGGTCTCTGCACTGAGGGCAGCTGTAGACACCTGTAAGGATCAGTCTGATCCCAGCAGTTCTTAATACAATTTATACAGTAACTGTGTCCACACGGAATAGTGACTGGGTCCTTCAATATCTCCACACTGAACAGTCCGATCCTCTGACCATACTTTTGAAGCCATTCTGCTGCAGCGAGACAGAGAGACTGACGATTTCACAAGAAACGAAACTTCAGTGCGCTGATTTCCTGAGTTGTAAAGCTCTGAGAGGCGGGGTTTGGGACTGAGGTTAGGTTTAGACAAGCAGGAGGAGCAGAAACTGAATCAGATATTCTATGAAACTGTTTCTAAATCCCCCAACATATTACAATGTTAGGGAATTAAACAACTGATATTAACAACTGTTTAATATCAGGGCTGAAGAGTCTGACTTTGTGTTTTAGCCCTAAATCTATAATATGTAAAATTAAGGAATGTTTTGTTAATGTATGTTTGTGATGATTTATTTGAACGGTATCTCATTTTAGTAACGCCTTACTGTAATAATATTATTTTAGTCAATAACGAGGTAATATAACGCGTTTATCTTTTAATGGCAGTAATAACATTACAGTTACTTTCCAAACAATAAACGCGTTTGTTCGTTCTCTTTGTCTTTGCCTGCGCAGCTGCATCGGTTGTCTTTTTTCTTGTTTTAAAGCCAGTATATTTCAGTGCGGTTATAACCGTAAACGCGAGACGCGCTTTATTATTTATTTATTTTATTTTTTTTTTATTTAGAAGGCCATGTGAGCTACAAGTAGCCTGTTTACAAAGGCGTGCTAGAAATAACAGCAGCAGGTTACAGGTTTCAAAAAAAAAATAATATAAACGCATAATGACAAGACAATACACAAACCAGATTTATACAGCAATACACACAAGCCTGTTTAAGAACCAGAACAACAGGATTTGTTTTTTAATTCCCACAGGAGAGATGTCAGAAGGTCTCAGTCCTGGTGGGTAACAGCTTCAGTCTGTAGCAGCAGAACAAAAACGAAAGACTTTCTTCCCGCAGCACTTTTTCCAGACGGTATATTAAAGTATTGTGTGTCTCAGACATTACGATAGGCTGTATTTACAGGTAAACTCAGAAACAAGCTGTTTAAATAAACTGGTAAGTTGTGTGCCCCTTTAAAGAGAATCCGATTCCAGTGATAATTCCTTCTGTTAGCAGGCGATCGCAAGTTTAATGTAGAATATTGCGCTGCAGTGATGCGCTAGCGGAGTACACGGGAGCACACAGATACACATCCTGTTACACATTGTATCGATCTTCTTCAGCGATCTCACAGCAGACCCGGCACATCACATCATTATAGTTCAGAATAGGGAAACACAAGTAACTCATTTAAACTCTGCTGTAAAGCTTACACAGTGGCGCTGACCACACAATCCTCCAAGCTTCCTTCCAATTTTACTACATACATCTTAATGGTTTATCAAATTGAAGAGTTGTGTCAAAATAAACCCCTAGATATTTGAAAGTGTCGGCTATCTCCAATGCTGTGGTATTACGGGAGTAACAAGAGAAAGAAATTCTAAAAAGGATACACATGTTCCTAATGTTATAAATATTTTCAGTTCCTGTAGAATCTAATAACATATATTGATATAGCAAGATATTAAAACAACGCATCCAATTCTCTGCATGTTGCCACATCAGACCTTCCCACAGCGAGGTGTGAAAGATTAAACACAAAGAAAAATATCAATGAAAGAATTTTAAAATCAATAACATAAATGTAGCCCACAAACAACAAACACTTGAAGTTCTGTCCTGTCCCTGTATATTTAGAGATTCACAAACCCCATTAAACCTGTATTTGTCTGTTGATTACCTCATGCAAAATGGTACGTCATTTTGAGTTGAGATTAAAAACGATTACATCTGGAAAATAATTAAGGAGGATCAAAATAATTAATTAATCAATAAAACAATGTTTCTTCAAAATTAGCCTTCACAGAAATACATTACGGTTACAGTTATGGTTTGCTGAATGAGAATAATACTACCTAAAAAAAAACGGGTTCACATTTGTTTGTATCGGACCGCCCTGGTAGTTTCAGTTTAGATTATAATACGATCAAATTTTCTGTCCTAACTCAGTTTTCAAAACCAGTAAAGGCCGATACAATACTTGTTCGTGTGTGGAATGGGACAATAAAAAAACCAAAACAGGAAAACGATGTTTATCTTTACAGCTTCCAGGTTAATAAAACATAACAAGGGAAATAGCGCCCCCGTCAAGTTGCAGAAAGAAAAGCTTACAGCACCTGGTATTCCCAGGCGGTCCCCATCCAAGTACTAACCAGGCCCGACCTTGCTTAGCTTCTGAGATCAGACGAGATCGGGCGTTCTCAAGGTGGTATGGCCGCGCGAACGACTCTTGGTTTATCTTTCATAGTATTAGGTTAATATCATTCATGCAGTGACAGGTTGGGGGAGGATTTGAGCCCTCATTTGTCACAAACGTTAACACTTACAGCTCTGGGCTGCACATGCGGGCCTGTGTGTGTGTGTGTATAACAGCGTTGTGCCATTAGATTCTTGGTGAAATTGTATGTTCACAAAGTAATAGCCACGCGCTGGCATTGGAAAGTGTTAAGTTCTCAAAGGCATCCATTTTGTATATTACCTCTTTTAGGTTGAATCTGCAGCAGTGTTGTAATGGATCTCAGCTGTACTGAGCTGTGTTGCCGTTGAGGACTGTATGCCCTGAAACCAATTTGATGTTTATTCTACAAACAAATCACCCTTTCAAACAGCTCGTGTGGTTTTTTAGGCTGAGCAGTACTGCAAGGGTCCTCTCCTCCAGTTAGAGACAGCATACATGTGGTTACATGATACATGGATGAAGGCTTATTTTGACACATTCGACTCCTCGAGACCATCACTTTCAAATCAAACTCAAAATGTCTCGTTTTCAATCGCTCGACACACACCCCCAGTACAGAAATGTGCATTAATGATCAACCAAATAAGAACACGTTAAATAAAACGATGTAAAGCTGGTAGATTCGTATCTCAGAGGAACGGGAAATTAAAACAAGGTCAAGGCAATCATCTAAATAAAGCTGAATCAATAACGGATAACGACATAGAACGTCTGTACAGCACTGAAACACTATGTTTAAAACAACGGTACCGCTGAACCGCGTCTTCTTAATATTAGCAACTTTTAACTTTGATACACGTGCCGTTGACTCTCGTTACTTTGTCTCTCAATATGAAACACTTCACAATACATGTACATAAAACACTGAGGTACTTTCTAGAACATTATACGCTCCGAAAGAAAAAACAAAATCTAATTCCCAGTCTGACAGAGCCACCTGCTGGAGATACATAGAACAATCGCTAATTGCTTTCAATACCTGTGTTTTTAACTTGACTATAACACCAGGGGAGAGCTCGAACGCAGCCCCCCCACTCCCAGAAACGATACAGCCGAGATTCCCGCATTTGCGACATGTGAGCTGTTCCACAAAAGGGATGGATGTGTAGAAAAGCCGACACGTCTGCGTGAATGAAATTCAAAATGTAAACAAATGTTTGCCCAATGTGTCTTTTGTACATTCTCTGCTTCAAATCAGAGGTGCCATCGAGTATAAAAGGTGGGTGTGGGGCACAATGTTGACGAATAGTTTTTGCATGAAGACCATTCAAATGTATTGTTTTATGCTGCAAAGCTCAAGGTTAGCTCTCCTTCTAGTAACACGTATTACCATGCATGAGCCCTTGCTATTGGATGCACACATGTGCAGCCCAGAGCTGCTTATGTTACTGTTTGTGACAAATTAGAGATCTGGAAATCACCCCAACCTGTCACTGCATGAATGATATTAACCTAATACTATGAAAGAGATAAACCAATAGGGTTGAAATGGAGAGCAATCAGCAGACAAATACGTGTTTAATGGGTTTGTGAATCTCTAAATATACAGGGACAGAACAAGAACTGAAATGTTTGTTGTTTGTGGGCTACATTTATATTTGACTGATTTTAAATTCTTTTCATTGATATTTTCTTTGTGTTTAATCTTTCACACCTCGCTGTGGGAAGGTCTGATGGCAGCATGCAGAGAATTGGATGCGTTATTTTTTAATATCCGCGCTATATCAATATGCCCCATTAAGATTCTACCCGGAACTGAAAAATATTTATAACATTAGGAACATGTATCCTTTTAGAATTTTTTATTCTTGTTACTTGTAATACCTCAGCATTGGAGAGAGCTGACACTTTTAAATATGTAGGGTTTATATTGACACAACTCTTCAATTTGATAAACCCATTAAAGATGTATGTAGTAAAATTGGAAGGAAGCTTGGAGGATTGTGTGGTCATGCCACTGTGTAAGCTTTTTTACAGCAAGGTTTAAATGAGTTACTTGTGTCCTATTCTAGACTATAATGATGTATGTGCGGGTCTGCTAGTGAGGAATCGCTGAAGAAGATCGATACAATGTGTAACAGGATGTGTATCTGTGCTCCCGTGTACTCACATGCATCATCGCAGCGCGTATTCTACATTAAACTTGCGATCGCCTGCTAACACAAGGAATTATCACTGAATCGGATTCTCTTTAAAGGGCACACAACACATTACCAGTTTATTTAAACAGCTTGTTTCTGAGTTTACCTGTAAATACAGCCTATCGTAATGTCTGAGACACACAATACTTTAATATACCGTCTGGAAAAAAGTGCTGCGGGAAGAAAGTTGTTTTGTTCTGCTGCTACAGACTGGAAGCTGTTACCCGCAGGACTGAGACCTGACATCTCCTGTGGGAATTAAAAACAAACCCTGTTGTTCTAGTGCTTAAACAGGTTTGTGTGTGCTGTGTAAATCTGAGGTGTACTTTGTGTATTGTCTTGTCATTGTGCGTTTATATTATTTTTTTTTTTGAAACCTGTAACCTGCTGCTGTTATTTCTAGCACGTTTTTGTAAACGAGCTACTTGTAGCTCACATGGCCTTCCTAAATAAAGAATTAAAAATCAAATAAACAATAATAAAGAGCGCGTCGCGTTTACGGTTATAACCGCACTGAAATATACTGGCTTTAAAACAAGAAAAGACAACGATGCAGTTGCGCAGCAGAGACAAGAGAACGAAAGCGTTTATTGTTTGAAAGGAACTGTAATGTTATTACTGCCATTAAAAGCTAAACGCGTTATATTACCTCGTTATTGACTAAAGTAATATTATTACAGTAAGGCGTTATTAAAGTAACGAGATGCTGTCAAACCGTCATCAAAAACATACGTGTAACAGAACATTCCTTAATTTTACATATTATAGATTTGGGGCTAAAACACAAAGTCAGATTTTTTCAGCCCTGATATTAAACAGTTGTTAATATCACTTGTTTCATTCCTAATCTTGACATTGTAATATTTTGTTGGGGGATTTAGAAACAGTTTCACAGAATATCTGATTCGGCAGTTTCTGCCCCTGCTTGTTCAAACCTGGCCTCAGTCCCAAACCCCTGCCTCAGAGCTTTACACAACCCAGGAAATCAGCGCAGTGAAGTTTCGTTTCTGTGAAATCGTCAGTCTCTGTCTCTGCAGCAAGAATGGCTTCAAAAGTATGGTCAGAGGATCGGTTTAGCTGTTCAGTGTGTCTGAGCTATTGAAGGACCCAGTCACTATTCCATGTGGACACAGTTACTGTATGGGGTGTATTAAGAACTGCTGGATCAGACTGATCATACAGGTGTCACAGCTGCCCCAGTGCAGAGAGACCTTTACCCCAAGGCCTGTTCTGTGCAGAACACCATGTTGGCTGAAGTTGTGGAGGAATTGAAGAAGACAGACTCAATCCTCCTCCTGCTCAAAGTTATGCTGGACCTGGAGATGTGCCGTGTGATTTCTGCACTGGGAGAAAGTTCAGCTGTGAAATCCTGTTTGACGTGCCTGGCTTTATTGTGAAACACACGTCAAGCCACAATTATGAGGGGGCTGCTTTAAGAGGCACAAGTTGATCAATGCAATTGAGATCTGAGCAGAAGCTTTTGTGCTGAACAATCAGAAGGTTTTGATATCTTCAGAACCGATCAGACGTGTATTTGTGTGTTGTGTATTGTCAAGGAACACAAGAGCCATGATACAGTCTCAGCTGAGGCAGAAAGGAGTGTGAAACAGGTAAGGGTTTGAACCATTTTGTAGCTATCCTAGAAGATAAGAATTCCAGGGATATTTAATATGTCTGTTTACTAGGTTATACAGTTTCACATCTGATCAGATTTTAATTGTATATTAAGAGCTATTTAAAGAGCCCTAGTTTTTAATTGCTCTATCTAAACTATGATGTACTAACATGTATTTCAGGGTAACAGGGGGTGTTGTTAGGGGTGTGGCTATCGCTGATTGACAGGAGAGACACAGGAGGTTTTCTTTGATACAAAAAACACAAAACATTCAAAACAAAACACTGCTCGAAAACAACTAGAAAATAAAGATGACCAAACAAGAAAGGAGGTCCCGGCCCAGGAACAGTCTCCCTGACACCTCCCTCTCTAGACTTGGGTGGGATTAAAATCCTGGAATTGAATATGCCCTGCCATATCTAGCACACACTTGATTGGCAAAAACATTATTTACAATCAAATAAAAATACGCTATTTACACGTGCAGGACCTCCGCCCTGCCTCACAGGGTAAGAAGGATTTGTTCAGCTGTTTTGTGGTGCATTGGAATTTGTAGTGTAAAATTAGCATGATTTATATTCCTAGTGTTTTTTATATGTATCTTGCAACTTTATAAAATCATAGATCAGTTTCATTGTTTAAGATATTATAGTTTAATTGGTAACACTGTATAAAAACAGCATTCCTAGCAAAGTCAAGCACATAATTTAAAAAACAAAAATATGACCAAGATTAATTGAGAGGAACGCAAAGTTACAGCGAGAACTGCCAGTGACTCTCTCTACAGCATGGATAGTTTGTTTTTTTTTTCAGGGTATTGGCGCAGCAAAAGTAAATCAGACAAAAGCACCATTTCATTTTTAATTTGTAGTTCCCAACACTCTTATGTGAAATGTAGAAAAAAAGTAAATCCCTGTCATACAGTAAGAGAAACAATTCGCCAAAGGAAGGTAAAAATGTCCATCTCCTCCTCCTTCTTTTCGTGTTTTATTTATTTATTGTTTTAATTTTTTTGCAGACCCCAGGCACTTGTATCCACACATATGTATATTACAGGACATCCGAGTTTAATGACAATTAATGTATATTGTCAACATGGAAATATACTGGGGAACACACTTATTGTGATGTCTGTATCATTTATATTAAATGATTTATTGATATTTTAAATGAACTAGTCGCACGCATCGCAGGCAAAAAAAAATAAAATTGCAGACCCCAGGCCCTTTTATCGATGCATATGTATATCTGAAACAAAAACACATTGGAAACATGAAAAAATGCCAACTTATCAAAAGTGCCCAGCCATTTAAAGTGGAGATATCAAAAACACAAGCCAAGTTAGTAGAAATAATTGGGGCAACCTTGCCCAGCACAAAGCAAGTAGACACAACAGTAAAAACCGATGGGAGCCAAGGTTGCCCCCAATTGTTTCTACTAACTTGGCTTGTTTTTCAGGCACAATAAAAGCGGATCAAACAAAAAACACAAACCAAGTTAGTAGAAACAATTGGAGCAACCTTGACCCCCACCACTTTGACAGTTGTGCGTCTATCTGCACTGGCAGAGCTGCTGTGCCCGTGCCTTTAAAAGTGACACATACGCATCTATCTGCACTGGCAGAGCTGCTGTGCCCGTGCCTTTAAAAGTGACACATACGCATCTATCTGCACTGGCAGAGCTGTGCTCATGCCTTTAAAAGTGACGCACGCATCTATCTGCACTGGCAGAGCTGCTGTGCTCATGCCTTAAAAGTGACACACACATCTATCTGCACTGGCAGAGCTGCTGTGCCTGTGCCTTTAAAAGTGACATACACATCTATCTGCACTGGCAGAGCTGCTGTGCCCGCGTTTTTAAAAGGTGACACATACGCATCTATCTGCACTGGCAGAGCTGCTGTGCCTGCCTTTAAAAAGTGACACATACGCATCTATCTGTACTGGCAGAGCTGCTGTGCCCATGCCTTAAAAAAGTGACACATACACATCTATCTGCACTGGCAGAGCTGCTGTGCCCGTTTTTTAAAAGTGACACATACACATCTATCTGCACTGGCAGAGCTGCTGTGCCCGTGCCTTTAAAAGTGACACATACACATCTATCTGCACTAGCAGAGCTGCTTTGCCCATGCCTTTAAAAGTGACACACGTGATCTATCTGCACTGGCAGAGCTGCTGTGGCCATGCCTTTAAAAGTGACACATACGTGATCTGTCTGCACTGGCAGAGCTGCTGTGCCCGGTGCCTTTAAAAAAAAGTGACACATACGCATCTATCTGCACTGGCAGAGCTGCTGTGCACATGCCTTTAAAAGTGACACATACGCATCTATCTGCACTGGCAGAGCTGTTGTGCCCGTGCCTTTAAAAGTGACACATACGCATCTATCTGCACTGGCAGAGCTGCTGTGCCCATGTTTTAAAAAAAAAAGTGACACGTCACGCATCTATCTGCACTGGCAGAGCTGCTGTGCCCGTGCCTTTAAAAGTGACACACGCATCTATCTGCACTGGCAGAGCTGCTGTGCCTCGTGCGCTTTTAAAAGTGACACATACGCATCCTATCTGCACTGGCAGAGCTGCTGTGCCCGTGCCATACCGTTCTTGCCAGTCTGCCCACGGTGAGAGTGTGTGTTTTTGGGAGGCTTGCTTGTACACTTAAACGTTTGATCTTTCAATTTATAACCACCATCTAGCTGAGAAGAATTGTTTTTATTGGTTGCAGTGTTAATCATTTTGAAGCATATTTTCTTTTTTTAAATTATGAAGGCTTAAAATCAGTAGAGGGCGTTACTCAAATCAAGTAGCTGAAATTGACATGTTTTACATGATTAAAACAGATATGTTTAAGTTAAAACGAAATGTAATAATCTATTTGAGATTTTGTTTGTTGAAATCTACAATTTCTTTTGCTCACCCTACTAGTCCCCTCTTTCCTTTGCTCTCTTCCACAGTGAAGTCCTTCTGCTCACAGGCTCATTCTTCTGGGGATTTTGTGTGTTTAGGCATTTTTTACATTTCTTCACAATTTGAAATTCTGTTTTAAATTCCAAGAGTGTGTGAATCCTCCCTATTGAACTGTAATATAGCTTTAAATCCCACGAGCAAGAACAACCCTCCGTTTCTAATTGTAATCTCGTTTTAAAACTCACAAGTGTGTGCAATCCTCCAATAGAAATGCAGGATTGAGCTGCCACTCAGTTTAAAGTATTCAGAATGAATCAATGATAGATTCAAGTCAGGAAGGAGGTTCATTGCCTGACTGCGCTGGGAAAGGTTGTTTTTTGTTATTCTTTAGGGTTTTAGGTTATTTTATTTAATATTTTGACAAGGGAAAGGAAGTCAATGTGAATTGAGTAAGCATCTCCAGTGTTTTTCTGTGTTTATTGGGTATACACTGATTTCATTGTTTTGTATCAGGGCTGTTTTATCTGTGTTTATCAATTAAAACCAGAAATCAGAAGCCCTAAATATCCATTAAAGAGAAAGCTGCTTCAGTTTCCTAGGTGCTTAACAAAACAAACATGTAACACATGCTAGATCAGCCATCATTCACTGTTACTAGAATGATGGCTAGAATGAATAATATACACATGTTGTCTGATCTAGCCTGTGCTACAGATGTCTATGGCCTGCAACTAGAACTGAAGACAAAATATATTTGACTACCAGAATTATTGCACACATTGTAAGGAGGTAAGGATACAAGAAACATAAAATATATTTGAACTAAAATGATTCTGTCAGTTTCAATAGCATAATTAAACAGGCCAGTGTTGGGTGTGACAGGATATCACTCAATGCCCCATCAGAAATGTCACTGTGTTTCTACACAGAAGCAGCTGGGAGAGACACAGACAGAAATACAACAGAGAATCCAGGAGAGACTGAAAGAAATTGAGGAGCTGAAACAGGCTGTGGAGTCACTGAAAGTGGGTATTGACAAGAGGGGTATTATTATTATTATTATTATTATTATTATTATTATTATTATTATTATTATTATTATTAACAGATGGACTGGAACACAGAAGTTTACTGTCTGTGCCTGATGTGTTTTTGATATTATTATTATTAGTTTATTTAGCAGACGCCTTTTATCCAAGGCGACTTACAGAGACTAGGGTGTGTGAACTATGCATCAGCTGCAGAGTCACTTACAACCACGCCTCACCCGGAAGACGGAGCACAAGGAGGTGAAGTGACTTGCTCTAGGGTCACACAATGAGTCAGTGGCTGAGGTGGATTTGAACCGGGGACCTACTGGTTACAAGCCTTTTTCTTTAACCACTGGACCACATAGCCTCCTATATCAATTCTAACCATGTCTCCTCTACTGTGTTCTTTCACCCAGAGATCTGCATGCATAGAAATAAAGGAAAGAGAAGATCTTTACTGAGCTGATCCGATCCATTGAGAAGATCCACACTGAGGTTATTCAGCTGATTGGAGCTAACGAGAAGGCTGCAGTGAATCAGGCTGAAGGACGCATGAAGAAACTGGAGCAGGAGATTGCTGAGCTGAGGAGGAGAAACGCTGAGCTGAAACAGCTTTCAGAGACAGAGGATCACATCCATTTTCTACAGGTAACATCGCTGCTTGTTAGAAAATCTCAAGTCCATAACTGGGACGGTTTCAGACAGCCCTCCAATTGAATGAATCCTTGCTTTTTTCCCAGGAATGTTTTGGACCCCATTCTGTTTCACTGAAAACTCCTTTTCTCCACTTTCCTGTTGTAGAATTTCCAGCCTCTCTGTGCCCCTCCTGAAGCTGGAGACTTACCCAGCGTTACTGTCAATACAGTCATCTCTTTTGGGGCTGTGAGGAAAGCTGTATCTGAACTTAAAGACCATATTGAGGACTTCTGCAAAGGGAAATTAATCAAAATAACCACAACAGGTTGGTGAAATAGATTCCTTTGGTGAGAGATTTCTCAAATAGACCATGGCTTGAGGAGGGACAGGACTTGCAAGACATTAATAAAGAGCTCTTGCAGATTGTTGGCTATATGAATATTGCAGCAGGAGGAGTGAGCAGGGGAGGAGGGTAAATGGAGGAGGGAGCAGAGAGGAGAGAGCATGGAGGAGTGAGCAAGGAGCATTGAGGAGAGCATGAAAGAGGGAGGAGGGAGCAAGGATTAGGGAGGATGGAGGTGGGAGCAGGTAGGGAACAGTTAATTATTATAATGTCTCTAAAATATCAATTCAATTCCCCTTTGAAGGAATTGCTTTTAAAAGGAATTGCCTCAACCCTGGTTGTGCATTGCCTGTATATTAAAACACAAAGAAACACGCAACTCTGGCTATGTACAGGACACCCCCGAATAGACTGCAACCTCAATCCAGCTTGTAATACAAACTAATATACACTCACCTTAGTAAGCAAATGTTATTTTATATACAGCCCCTGACAGACAACCTGAGATGAACTACTTACAGCACAGCAGTCCTTCATGTCTGTATTAATAGAGGGATCGTATTTACAGGATCAGATATGACAGGCTCTGTATTAATAGAGGGGATCGATCTTACAGGATCAGATATGATGACAGGCTCTGTATTAATAGAGGGCATCGTATCTTACAGGATCAGATATGACAGGCTCTGTATTAATAGAGGGATCAGATCTTACAGGATCAGATATGACAGGCTCTGTATTAATAGAGGGATCGATTCTTACAGGATCAGATATGACAGGCTCTGTATTAATAGAGAGGATCGTATCTTACAGGATCAGATATGACAGGCTTACTCCCCCCACACTGGGGAATACATGGCAGCATTAACTTAGGATACTTGATGAACCTGGCTAATTAGTACTTCACATCACACAGTACTAAGCAGCTTGGTTATTTTTTGCAAACATGTTAGTAGTTTTATAGTGTGTTTACTGTGTTAAGTAATAATATGTAATTGAACTGAGTGCGTTTTAATTTCAGAGTTTATGTAGAAATGGAAGGACAGAAAGGAGCTGTACAATATCTATAGAATACAGCATGGGTGGTGGTGATATGAGAATGTAATGCACACCAAAGGGGGTTATCCAGGGATTACATGCTCATGTATCACACACACACACACACACACACTACCCCATGCAGTATTTTTTATAATCTCTGGTGAACTCCATAAAGAATTGTATTTAAAATAGCAATAACTTTGATAACGTGCACACAGTTTAAAATAAGGTTTTGATTGTGTGAGACAGTACAGAGAAACCAGCGATTGCTGTGGTCTGTACTAGGAGTGATACGCTGACTGCAAACCAAAGAGAACACTTTGAACTTCTAACTTAAAAAACAGCCCTGTTCCTTTCAAACGAAATGGGTATCAACCCTTTAAATAAATAAATAAATAAAATACATTTAAAAAGAAACTCTTCTGATAATAAGCTAACGTTTCCTGTAGTTTTTCGGTGTTGTGGAGCTGAATTCTTCTTCTGTGCAGAGTGACATTCCCTGTTTTGTTTTTTTTTTTTTTTTTGTCGTCCAGGGTTTCCATGGCAATTGTTAGGGAGCGTGTTAAAATGACGCTTTCACATTTCTATTTTTCCATTTCTGTGTTCACGGGTTTGTTCTGAGGGTGGTTGTGTTTGCTCACATTTCTGTGAACCCTTTTTTGTGTGAAGTGGATTCTTCAGTCCGAATCAGAGGTATTTCAAAGCCCGTTGGTGTGTGGGTCCGGTGATTTTTTGGTGTCGGTTTCTCCATGTTCGCGGTGACTCCCTCATGGAAATGCAGCTCTGTCCTCAGATGGGATGCGGAGCGGCTGTTGCGAGGTGGTTTCCGGCGTTGGAAACGCTTGGGTTTCTTGGATTGATCAGGAGGGCTGGACGGGTTTCTTTATCAAGCGCTCCCGAGAGGATTGTGGGATGTGCTGCTGTTTAATATAACGTTATAACTACATTAATAACATACACGTACAGACACCTTACAGTACGCTGCTAAAGAATAAGAATCACACGAAGCTGAATAATGTATAAAGAGATATTAAAAAAAAAAACATGTCTATATATGTTCGTTGCTGTGAGGACAGATTCATCCATCCCAGCTTTGGTATCTCTGGGTTTGAAACGGCTCCATAAGTGTAACACCAATTATTATTATTATTATTATTATTTAGTTTTATTTATCAGAAATATAAAAACATATTATTATTTCTATTGTGTGTGTGTGTGTGTGTGTCAGTGTGTGTTTGTGTGTGTGTGTGTGTAAACATTATTTTTTAAACTATAATAACGGTCCACTGCGGCTCTCAGTGATGACGTTTTTCTTAATGCTTCAGCTCACATTCAGCAGGTTCAGGCAGGCTGTGTGACTGACATATAATCTGGACCAATGAAAAACGCAGAAAGGGTGGAAAACGGGTTTATTATTGGCTGATCCCCCAAAACAGGCAGGATGGAGGAGGGAACAGGGAGGAGAGGAGGGAGGAGGAAAGGAGGGAGGACTAAAGGAGGGACAGGAGAACGGAGGAGAGACAGGAGGATGGAGGAGGAACAAGGATGGATGAGGGACAGCCATGATGGATGAGGACTGGGAAGAAGGAGCAGGGAGGATGGGGAGGAACGGGGAGGAGGGCAGGCAGGAGGGCAGGGAGAATGGAGGGGAGCAGGGAGGATGAAGGAGGAGCAGGCAGAATGGAGGAGGGGAGCAGGCAGGATGGAGGAGGGTGCAGGAGGAAGGAGCAGGAGGAGGAGGAGGGCAGGCAGGAGGGAGCAGGGAGAATGGAAGGGGGAGCAGGGAGGATGGAGGAGGGAGCAGGCAGGATGGAGGAGGGAGCAGGGAGGGGGAGCAGGGAGGGGATGGAGAAGGGGCAAGTGGAGGAGGAGCAGGGAGGAAGGAGCAGGGAGGATGGGAGGATGATGAACAGGGAGGAGGGAGCAGGCGGGAGGGAGCAGGAAAGTGGATGAGCAGGGAGGATGGAGGAGGAGCAGGCAGGATGGAGGAGGAGGAGGATGAGGAGCAGGAGGATTTTAGAGAGCAGGCAGGAGGGCAGGAGGTGGAGGCAGGGATGACGGATGATTTTAGGAATGGAGGATGAGGAGGGATGAGGGAGGATGGAGGAGGGAGGAGGGAACAGGGAGGAGGGAGCAGGCAGGGGGAGCAGGGAGGATGGAGGAGGGAGCAGGGAATAGAGAGCAGGGAGGATGCAGGTGGGAGCAGGGTGGAGGGGAGGGTGGAGGGCAGGTGGATGTTGTAGGAAGAAGGGAGCAGGAGGATGCTCTGGGAGGAGGCAGGAGGGTGGAGGAAACAAGAGGAGAAGGGCTCAGAGGAAGGAGCAGGGAGGAGGGAACAGGAACAGGGACTGATGAAGCAGGAGGAGGGAGGATTTGAGGATGGCAGACAGTGACTGTTGTATGTTTCAATTCTTTTCTCTCTTTTTTCTGCCCAGTGAATGAAGTTGCAGTTTACAGTCTGCAGGCTCCAGAGCCAAGGAACAGAGCTGAGTTTTTAAATGTAAGTCTGTTTTCACTGAAACATTTGATTGAAAGATGTGTCACTCCATTGTGAGAAGAGCTAACACTACAGAACAGGGAGGGGTGGAGCTTTGAGGCAGCAATTATTTTTATTTATTAGTAATTGTGAAGCCATTAATCTACACTCCTCTCCAACAAGTATTGGTTCAGATGAATACATGCAGAATGACTGGGGAAGGGCATTTGTTGCCTGTTTTCCACTCAGACCTTTCTCTCCCTAAATATCTTGGTATCCCTGAATAGATAATCATCCCATCTTTTAATACATGTACAATGCATGTGAAACCAGTTGTGGGGTAAAATGAACAGCTATCCTCCCAGTCATCCTGTGCTGGTAGTAATGTATATTGCAGTATCACTGCACTTGTGGGATGGATTGCTCATTAAAATATTAGACAGATATTTGAAGAGTGGATGATATTCTATTGAAGATATTTAGTAAAGCAAGGGTCTGAGGGGAAAATGGCAACATACCCTGTAGGAACATTATGAACTGTAATTGTATGCAGAACTGCATTTGATTGGTTTCCAATTGAAGAAGTTTGATAAGATCGAGGAATTATAATGAACAAAACAATCAAACAGCAAGAGGGTTTAAAAGGGTTCATAAGGTCCTTTGTATTTTATTGTGTTGCATGTATTTCCCATGTGTTGCTACAACTGTTTACGTGAGGTGTGTGTATTGTTTTAATTATTTTTATTTTTTTTTTACATTTTGACCACTTTTTTTTTATACTTATAGATGGCTTCACATGTAACTGCATGGACCTCTCAGAACTATTTCCCATCATCCTCCTGCTCACATATGTAATTGAGATGGAATTACCAGTGAGCAGGAGGATGATGGGAAATGTAGTTCTGAGAGGTCCATGCCGTCCACGGAAGCCATCTTGAGGCAGAAAATGCAATTTAAAAAGTTTAAAAAGTGGTCAAAAATGTATTAAAAATAATTAAAACAACACACTCACCTTCCATAAACAGGGATGAGGATGCAACAGACAATGACTGTTGATTTTCTCAGTGATTTTGACTTTTTCTAACCGTCTCTCCTCTACCCGTCCTCTTCAATCAGATTCCTGTCAGCTCACACTGGACCCCCCAACACAGCGTATAGAGAGCTCTGTCTGTCTGAAGGGAACAGAAAAGGTGACACTGAGGGGAGAGAACCAGAGATATCCTGATGATCACCCAGAGAGATTTGACTACTGGGATCCAAGTGCTTTGCAGAGAGGGTTTTGTCTGGGCCTCAGCTGTTACTGGGAGATTGAGGTAGTGGGGGAGGGGCTGATATAGGAATCACATATAAAGGAATCAGCAGGAAAGGAGGATCATTCCTGTCTCCTTGATTCACGACGAGTCCTGGAGTTTGCGCTGCCTGACTCCAGTTACACTGCCTGCACAATAACAATGAAACTGCAATAACTGCCCCCGCTCCCCCAGAATAGGAGGTATCTGGACTTTAATGCCGCAC
This sequence comes from Huso huso, assembly GCA_036884735.1. NCBI lineage: Eukaryota > Metazoa > Chordata > Actinopteri > Acipenseriformes > Acipenseridae > Huso > Huso huso. The sequence continues at coordinate 17,364,704 of CM072692.1, read as the reverse complement.
GCTGTCCTTTTTATGGCCTCTGGACACAATGACCCTCCTGCACAGATTCCAAAACCACATTCACTGAGCCGCTCCTATCCTGGGTTTCGCTTTATTGTTCTGGTTCCTCTGCAACAATCTGCCAGCTGAACTAGACTGTTTTGTGTTATAAGAAACCCTTTGTATTGAACTCCCTGTCTATCCTCTCCACTCCTCGGGTGAAGGGAATGTTCAATCTGACACAACTTTGGATGAAAGATTAGCGGGTAAAAGGGCGCCACCTGCAGAGCGAAACGAGGGGGAATTATTTGTTTTTTTGCAAACTAATGGATTTCATTATGAAATAACTGTATTTAATTTATTTTTTTTAAGAATTGTTATGTTTTATATATATTTTTAGAAAATGGCATCCAATAGTCAGTGCTGTAACAGTTTAAAAAAAGTGAACTTAAGTTTGCTTTATTGTGTGTGTTTTGTTTTTTGATTTCCATAAAATGTTTAATATTTCAGATTTTAGTAATGTGATTTAATAAAAAATTAACGGATAGACTGACTTTTTCTATTTCTTAATACTCATTAACATGGTTTTTCAAATGAGAATGAGAAAGAAAGAGGTGAATGAGAGAAGGGGGTCTGAAAGGCATAGGAAGCTTTGTTAAACACAGAGAGGTCTGGTAAAGCATGGGAAGCATTGTAAAGCAAGAGAGGTCTGGACTCCTAACCCTGGGCTTGAGACTCAGCTCAGTGATTTGGATTCCTGAACAGCTTCTTAGTAAAGGTATTATTCAGCATGCCGCCGCACCGTGAACTAATAAGAAAAGACTTTTCAGTACCTGGCAGGCTCTTGTGACATATCAGGAGGTCATTCTCTTTTACTCCTTCTTCTTCTCCTTGGAGTCGGGTCCATGCCTCTCTCTACTGAATCACTTTCGTTCCTCAGTTAGCTGGGTTTCTCCTCTGCAACACAATTGAAACAAGTCTGTTAAAGAGTACAGCGCTTCAAATGTCATTTTTTCTTTCTCTTTTCTTTTGGCCCCATTTATCTTTTCCTTGCTGTTGAAATCATCCTGACCGCTTCTTGTTATCACAGTTACTCAAATGCTGGGTTCGTTTTTGGAAACGTCTGTGTTGTTAATTGAGTGCCATGGAAGCATTGTATTTTTAAAACAATTTTTGTATCAATTAAGATTATGTTTCATTTTGAATGATTCATTTTGAACTTTAAATATACAGGTTAATACTAACAGTTACAACAGCACTTAATAGGAAAAAAAAAACTATGATCTTTTTGTGTGTTTTGTCCAGTTGTTCTGCTTGGATTTTGGTGTCTGACCAAATTTATATTAGAGCTTGAGTTTTACTTTTGACTGTTCATGTCGTTAGGGTTACCCGATTTTGCCCTGAAAACTAAATAAGACGTTCTTTTTCTCCAAGTCACTGACAGTACCAAAATAACAGTATTGTGCAGTAAAGAAACAAGGACCACACTAGAATCAACCATCACAGACTAGCAGCTCACACACACTAGAATCAACCATCACAGACTAGCAGCTCTGCACACACTAGAATCAACCATCACAGACTAGCAGCTCTGCACACACTAGAATCAACCATCACAGACTAGCAGCTCTGCACACACCAGAATCAACCATCACAGACCAGCAGCTCTGCTCAGACTAGAATCAACCATCACAGACCAGCAGCTCTGCACACACTAGAATCAACCATCACAGACTAGCAGCTCTGCACACACCAGAATCAACCATCACAGACTAGCAGCTCTGCACACACTAGAATCAACCATCACAGACTAGCAGCTCTGCACACACTAGAATCAACCATCACAGACTAGCAGCTCTGCACACACTAGAATCAACCATCACAGACTAGCAGCTCTGCACACACCAGAATCAACCATCACAGACCAGCAGCTCTGCACACACTAGAATCAACCATCACAGACCAGCAGCTCTGCACGCACTCAGAATCAACCATCACAGACTAGCAGCTCTGCACACCTGAATCAACCATCACAGACCAGCAGCTCTGCACACTCCTATAACACTGCATGAGATCAAAGAACAGCCACATAAACCACAGCCAGGGAACTCCTGTGGGACAGACATGAGTAAGGATCCGTGCAAAGTGATGTGCAGTTTCAAACCCCCGTGAGAGGCTGTGTGCTCCCGTGGTTAAAGACAAGGGCTTGCAGGGAAATAAGCGTCATGCACGCTTTTATTTTTTAATTTTTGTTTGTAAAAAACAGCGACTTAAAGACCACGTGCATTTTCTTTACTTTTTTTTAAACAGCTTCAGTGGTTTCAATCTCTCTCCGCACTAAATCGCAGAGTCAGCTCTGAACACGGCATTCTTTATATTCCCTCAGTGATCGAGTGGGAATCCGCCTGCAGCGCACTCCAGCACCCACACAGCTCCTGACCTGCACACCGCAGGGCAACTGCTGTACAAAGGCTGTTTTATCAGTCCCTGCTGTGGATTAAAATAGTATTGGTTTTAAGAATAAGTAATTAAACTCACATGGGAGGTGTCGGGTCGGGCTTCCTGTGCTGTAAACCTGGACTTCATGGGAGACGGAACGCAGCTCGCTATTCCTTATACAATGCTGCCATGTGGACATTTACTAGAACTGTTTGTTGTAATATATCTATTTTGTCAAGTTTCAAATCACAACGGTCAAGGGTCAAGTCTGAAACAGCCACCCTGATTGAACTGATGAGGATGAGGATGAGGATGAGGATGATGATTCATTTAGCTGACGCCAAAACAATTTACAGGATTATTCAAAGTAATTGTCTCCTCATCCGGGCGCGTCTGTGCTTCACGAGTATCTCGAAAAAATATCAACTGCCTCATTGAAAACTTTAATATCTTACGATCTCTGAAGCAAATATACAAACAAGCCTGAAACTGAAGAGACATAAATAAATAAATAAAATAATAGCAGAAACGCTTCCTTTACAGAGAACAGTTTCAAAGTGGGCTTGTTTTTGAGAGCGTCTCTCGGTAAATGTTATCTTCGCGGTTTGATTATTTTTTGTTTATTTTTACCGTTTTTTTTTTTTTTTTTCTATTGCAGGACTTCAATCAGCGCATCCTAAACCACGCCTCCCCTCCCCTGAAGCTCAGCATCCACTAAACTGACACGCCACTCAAATGCCCACACTTGCACTCTGTAATCGGCTGAAGAAAATGGTGACCACTTACTTCCTTCCTCAGGATTGGTTAATCCGGGATTCTTCCAGATGATTGACATAAGATGCATTTGTTCGGGTCGTGTTTCATTGTAACAGATTCAGCCCCGATCAGAACACATCCGATTCGAATGGATTATGGATGTTATTGTTTTATAGACTAGACGCCGACAGTTCAGGACAGTTTCATTTGACGCGACCTTCTGAAGAAACATTTTTAAGAAATCGAGGATCAGCGCGTTTGATCTCATCGCTTAAATCTGACAGCGCTGACACACACACAGATACTGACACACACAGGTACTGAGAAGCACACACACACACACACACAGGTACTGACCCACAGAAACACACACACAGGCACTGACACACACTCATACAGATACTGACCCGCACACAGATACTGACACACACACACACACATACAGGTGCTGACCCGCACACAAACACACACACACACACACAGGTACAGACCCACAGACACACACACACACACACACACACACACACACACAGGTACAGACCCACAGACACACACACACACACACACACACACACACAGGTACAGACCCACACACACACACACACACACACACACACACACAGGTACAGACACACACACACACACACAGAGGTACAGACCCACAGACACACACACACACACACACACACACACACTCATACAGGTACTGACACACACACACACACACACAAGTCATTTGCAAGACTGTAAAACTTTATTTTTGCTTCATTTTAATTTTTCTGAAGGGAATTGTCCTGGCTAGTTTTTAATTTATATCGTGTGCAATTTGAGAGTTGCCTTGCAGTTAATTCAATAATGCCCTTGATAACACTGTAAAGTAAAAAATGCATTATTTTCTTAGAGGTGGATCGACAATTAAAAAGAAGGTGAAGAGGGAGAGCATTCCAGTGAACCCAGAGTTAAACTTGAAAAAAGGGCTAAGAGAGGCATCGATGTGTTCGACAGTGAGAACTTATCAAAACAAGGTCCGCTTTGACAGGGTTTTATTCCTTACAGAACACATTTTAATGTATTAAAGGCATTTAAAAATACAAAATACAAAAATAGATGATGTGACTGGATATAATAAAATACAATATTGTGTTTTTTACAGAGGGCAACACTAACAAAAGAGAAGGTACAGGCTTTACACAGGAGGACCTGAGGAGCAGCACAGCCGAGGAACAGGAGCGGTGCTCTGAAACGACAGGAAAAATGACCCCTCCACAGCGACCTGCAGACCACAGTCCTGATCAAAAGAAGAGCCTCTACAAGGACACCTTAAAGAATATTGCACAACAGGTCATCTGTGTGGTCAGCTTATACAAGAGATGGGCAACTCTAGACCTCAAATTTGTAGCTTTTGCTCATGTTCTACCTCAGTTATCAAGCTCGTAAATGCTCGTTGTCTTTTTTGTCCTTATGTTTCTACCAGTTGCTAATCAGAAAATAAAACAAAGATTCCAGCCCCTCAAAGACTGAAAGAGCCAGTTCTTTATTTGCACCAAACAAGCCATCGAAAACTCAGAATTAAAAACAAACGTTACTGTCACACTCTGATGAGATGTTCTCTCTTAAATAGGTGTCAATCCTACAAGAATTAGGAAGCAAGGGGGTCATGGTTCTCACTGTAGACTGCAGCAATAAATGATCATGATTTGGGACAGACAAGTGCCTGGACTGGCTGAACGAGCAAATGGAGCTGCTGCAGTGCTTCCTTTCCACCTGCATAGGTCAGGCTTGTCTCTCATCTACAAATTCAGAATTGAAATATATCTTAACTTGTTTCATTGAATTGAAAAGTATGTTTTATAATAAACAGTGTGTGTTCTCATACTCACAAGCATTACATTGAAGGTTAAAGGTATACTTGAAATTTTTGAGAACATATGTAAACACCACTTACAAATCAGTTTCCTCATTTGAGTTAAGATTTTTTTAAATTAAATTAATATTATTTTATACGTTTAATTTACTTTTAAAACTATATACTATTGTTTTTATTTTCCTCAAATTGGCAAGTTCCCTCAAAACCGCTGATAATTCCAGACACATTCCGAAATTGGACTAGAGAAGCCTGTTTTTAAATAATTCAAAATGAAGCTCCAGAAAGGGAAAATTGACAGAAACAGCCATGGATCTTAAAGGGTAACAGAGGATGTTTTTTGTGTCACATGTCCTCGTGTGTTGCTGCAGCTGCTAAAGTACGGTGAGTCTATTGTTTGTTTTTCTTTAATCTTGATCACTTTTTAAATTGCATTCTGTTTCCAAGATGGCTTCACATGGGAGCGCATGTTTACATTAACTTCATTTCCCATGATCCTCCTGCTCACATCGTAACAGGTAGATTTACCAGTGACCAATAGGATGATGGGAAATGTAGTTCTGAAAATTGCATGAGAAGACATCGTTGAGCTATCCTGAAACAGCCAGAATACTGCAATTTAAAAGTGAAACGGGTCAAGATTTAAAAATAATAATGAACACAACACACACACTTTACTATAGCAGTTGTTGCAACACATGGGATCATGTGACACACAAAAAGTCCTTTAACCCTTTAACTCAAATGAGGAAATTGATTTGTAAGTAGTAATATTTACTTATTTCCCCAAACCTCCCAGGTATCCCCTTTAAGTTGAATTACACAATATTTTTTTTTTTTTGCTGGTATAACTTGTAGGAAGTACTTTTTTAATCTTTAGCTGTGCAAATGGCATTTGAAGTATTGACAAATAAATGTATATATTACCATATTTTCCTTTGTGAGAATGTAGGTGGAAAATTGTAAACTTTTAATAAGCTGATTATAATATATGCCAGCCAATCATACCCATTTTTAGAATCCCTTATAACATATTCACAAGCACATAATACATCAAACTAAATGAATTTAATAAAGATGCTGTATTTATTTTTTTCATTTGTTTAGGAAACGAAGGGCCAATACTAAAAGAGAGAAGGGCAGCACATTCAACACAAAATACACAAGTTAGAGATTTTATTCATTTTTACATTAAATTTAGTTTTGAATTAACTCACACACACACACTGTAAGTGTATTAAAATGAATGTATTCATACAACATGGTACTGCAATTACACATTATATTTCATAAATCATTTTTAATATTATTACAAAAGCAAAAGAGAAAAAAAGCTGACTCAATATCAAAATCGTTGTTTTCCTACCGTCAAACAGCGAAGGAATTTTTCGAATCCTTCATTTCACCGCTGAGATATCCCCTTGGCAATGTGTCTAGTACCCCATGCTTCAAAAACAACTGCGATCGACTAGCTGTGCGTTTTGCTGCTCTGGTCTTACAACTATCTGATGACGGTGAAGTCTCCCTGATCACGTTGTAGGGGAGGTCACAAGCTGTCCAATCATACCTTGACTTTATTTGTAGCCCAATCCCTTACAGAGCAATCGATGTGCGAAGTAAACAGAGCCACATCTATTGCAAGCAAGCGCGCTGCATTACACACAACGGATCACGGTTTATTAACATTTTCTGATCATTTTCAATTTGTAAAATTTGTAAAATCGAACAAAATGTGGAGCAGTGTTCCAAAGCATCCCGAACGAAGTCGATTCAGTGTTTCTGAAGATTTGGAGGAGATGGATCACGAGTGAAAGTGACGGCATGAAAGTGATCAACTTTTTCTGGGTTGAGAGCGCTGATTCAATGTCTGAAGCAGCATTTGAAGATGGATTGGATCCTCTTCAGGATTTGTAAGTATAATGGATCCACACTACATTTTATTATATTATTATTATTATTATTATTATTATTATTATTATTATATATTTATTTTTTTTATATATATATATATATATATATATATATATATATATATATATATATATATATATATATATATATATATATATATATATATATATTATGCATCATTTTCAATATGCATTTTTTACTGTAATTATGTTATTAGAAAATGCAACCATTTTGACTCTCAAGGGACACATAAATGTTTTTTTTTTAACAATTTTTTTAGCAACACCATGTCTCATCTGTGCTGTGCTGCTCTATACAGTCTCTGATCTTTACATGCAATAAAAAGTTGCAAGAAATAATTGTTGCTTCCTGACATCCTTTATTATTTTCTCATTGATGTTCACTGATTTATTGCATGGGAGTGTTTAGCAAACTTTCTTTTTTTATAATTCCATGATTACAAGGAGTGATGTTACTCACCTAGAGACAGTGTAGGTTTTCTTAGCCTTTCAAGATAAGCTGTCTGCCTGCCCCAACAATCACTCACTCAGTTCCATTGTTTGTCAATCAAAGTAAAGATGAAAGGAACTGAGGTTTTTTAGTCTGGCAGCTTGATTTGAGAGCAGCCAAGTTCACTGCAATCTCATTATTATTAGTATTATTATTGTAGACATTTAGCAGACACCTTTATCCAGTAATCAATGTTCACCTCTCAGCAGGGCAAATACTGTGTGCTTGAATCTGTTGCTCATTGATATTGATAATGGAAATGTTATTCTAATTTTCAATTCATTTCACTTTTTATTTTCAGTGAGGACACTGAAGAAAACCCTCCCCCCTCAACAAGTGAGAGTTTTGATGTTTCTCAGCAGAAAAGCAGACGATCCATTCCCACCCCTCTCCCTTATATCACCTCAAGCATGCCTGCAAGACCAGTTGAGAGCAGGCGGGCAAGCACCCCCACCCCCACAACCTCAGACCCTGAGGAGAGGTGGAAATCTGTAACTGAGGATCGACGTCAACCCGTGCAGCACCGCTTTGTCCTGCACGAGCACCTGGAGCACAACTGGATACTTCAAAAAAGTATTCCCCGCTAGACCTCTTCCAGCTTTACTTCAGCATGAACGTCGTTCAGTCTTTGTGTACAAACACAAATAAAAATGGAAAAAAGCAGCAGGCCCAGGGGAAAAAATACCAGTGGGATCCAGTTTCAATCAAGGAGCTCTACCAGTTTTTAGGAATCCTAATTTTCATGGGGCTACTGACAACTCACACCGTGAGGGATTACTGGAGTCCACGTAGGCCTTATGGAATCCCATTCTGTCACACTGTGATGTCCAGGAAGAGATATGAAGCCATCGCTTGGACTCTGCACATAAGTGACCCAGAGGAAGATAAAGAGAATGATCAGAAGAAAGGAACTCCACAACACGATCGCCTCTTCCGTCTCAGACCCCTCTTGGATTCCCTCCTCCTGTCCTGCAAGGCATACTACCACCCCCGACAGAACCTTTCAATTGATGAACGCATGGTGGCCTCAAAAGCCAGGATCGGGTTCAAGCAGTACATGAAAGCAAAGCCGATAAAATGGGGCTTCAAGCTGTTCGTGCTGGCTGATGCCCACAACGGGTACACATGTGATTTCAACATCTACACAGGAAAATCCAAATCAGATTCTGGGAAAGGACTGAGTTATGACTCCGTTATGAACCTCATAAAGGTGTCATACTTAGGCACAGGGTACCATGTGTATGTTGACAATTTCACACCAGCACAACACTGTTTGGGACCTTTACAAGCTCAAATTTGGAGCATGTGGGACCATTAGAAACTCTTCAGGGCTTCCCACGGACAAAAAAAACTCCCTCCCTAAAAAAGCTGATAGGGGGGACAATTCGCTGGATGAAGTGACAAACTGCTGCACACCAAGTGGATGGATACACGAAGTGACGATGTGCAGTTCCATTCATAAAGCGTACACAGGAGACAAAGTCCAGAGACGGGTAAGGAATGAAGATGGGACTTGGGGAATTCGGAATGTTCCTGTTCCTACTCCTGTAAAGGCCTACAATCAGCACATGGGAGGGGTGGATTTGTCAGATGCCCTTATAAAATACTACAACATGGCACAGAAAACACAAAAGTGGTACAAGAAAATTTTTTATCATTTCATTGACATTGCTGTTGTCAACAGTTTTCTGCTCCATAAGGAATTGGCACAGGCTCAAAATACAAAGGCACTTTCACAGAAAACGTTTAGAGAGGAGCTATGCAAGCAGCTGGTGGACATCAGGCTTGTGGAGCAGGAGGCCAGTGTGAGTACAGGTAAACTCTGTGTCCCTGTAGCCATTACAGAGGGCAAGGAACTCGACCCCTCCATGAAGTCCTCCTTCGGGCGTAGACACTGTGCTTTGTGCAATGAAGGGAAACTCAGGAACAAAACGCCCTGGAAATGCGAAGCCTGTGATGTGCCATTATGTGTCATTGTGGACAGAAACTGCTTCAAGAAATGGCACATCGTTGGAAAAAAAAGACTTAAAAAACAACTTTCAAGTATCTTGCTTTTTCTTATTAGCCGCTGTGTTGTCCTGCTTAGCATTTAGTATGTCTTTATATTCATCAGGAAGTTAAATTAGCCTTCTAATTTCAATGGTACCCAAGTTTGGGTTCCTTCTATTATAATTCGACTGAACTCAGATTAATGTTACTGTCTTCAGTCACGTTTCTTTCTAAATAAATCCAAAATAAAATATTTCCTACTAAAATACTTAATATGAATCTGTCAATGCAGAAGCCAATTTAACAAACAGATCCATAATAAAATGATAAACTATAGTTTTAAAATGTATCCAGGAGGATTTGTTTTAATTTCAAGAACATTCTCTGTGTTAATTCTCAACTCTCCATTTTACAGCTCAAACTCTACTTTTCAGCATAAAAACTACAAATATGAATCCATGAGTAATTCTGTCTGGTTTAAGTGTATTTTACTATATATAATGTAACACGATTGCACTCACTCGGGTTCGTGCCCCTTTAAAAATACAACCCAGAAACACTGACGCGCTATATTTTAATAAACACAAAAATAAAACAAATACAAAATAAACAAAATACAAACAAACACCTAACTCCGTTTGGAGCGCTTACTGAACAGGTATTTCCCTGACTAACTTGCAGGACGGCTAAGCCGTTTACCTGACACACAAAACCAACACTAACACACTTAACAAAGCACTTACTCTCAGGACTGCTCGGAAGCAGAGCACCTTCCTTCTGCCTCCTTCTACTCAGCAGCCTTGAGCAGACTGACTGCTCCTCATAAATACCCTGCACCTGGTCCCAATTTAGCAATAGCTACCAGGTGCAGTGTGGAGTAGTGGTTAGGGCTCTGGACTCTTGACTGGAGGGTCGTGGGTTCAATCCCAGGTGGAAGGCACTGCTGCTGTACCCTTGAGCAAGGTACTTTACCTAGATTGCTCCAGTAAAAACCCAACTGTATAAATGGGTAATTGTATGTAAAAATAATGTGATATCTTCTGACAATTGTGAGTCGCCCTGGATAAGGGTGTCTGCTAAGAAATAAATAATAATAATAATAATAATAATAATAATAAAACAATTAAACAATTAAATTAAACAAAAGCAAAACAATCAAACAAAAGGTGCATTCCGCACATGTTTCTCTCAAGAGGAGGTTTTAACCCCCCCCCTGCTGTCTCACAACCCGCTATCTCACAATATATATATATATATATATATATATATATATATATATACTAAACAAGCCTGTGAAGCAGAAAGCAGCCAGGGCCAGTGAGGAGCCTCACAATGTAAATACACATTCTTAACTGGAATACACATTTATTCTGATAATAACAATCACATGGTTAGGTACAGATTACATACATGTGCAGATAATACAGGTGTTTGGAGAAATCCAATGAGCATCATTATGACGCATATTTTGTAGCCATGTTACCTATAGATATTTTGTCTAATATTTTGCATACAACTACTTAACACTAAAGCAGCTTTCCATTATGTGTCCACCCATAAAACAAAGGCTTGGCATCCAGCATTGTAAATAAGAGCTGTGAGAGTGAGTGCCAAACCTGTGCTTCCTGAAGATATGATCACAGCCGCTTCCTGCATAATAACAAAACATGCATTTCTGGGAAATGACAGACTTTCAAATAAATCCAAACAAAGTGCACAGTAATCATGAACGTTTCTTGATAATGATAATGGTGGAGTTTAAATAAAAGATCACAAATGAAACTTGAAGGGCCTGCATTGCACATGTAAAGTTACCCATCATTTCACCATGCGCTCATGATTTGAAACTTGAGTTTTGCCACACAGACACATAATATACTGTACTTGCATATCTGTGGAGGGCCCTTGCCCTGCTGTTGCTCCTATTAGAACTTACACATGAACAACTTCTGTTAGAGCTCTTAGTCCTAGGAGAACCACTGTGTAAATGTGATGGACTCGCCTCCACAGCACCTCACACCAGCTGCCCATGTACACTTCAAGACCCTGATCAACACAAACCAAAGACCGCTAAACGACAAGCCTGTCCTTCCCCCCAACCAAACCAAGCTGCATCAACAACATTCAAAGCTGCACAACAGCAGAAAACACCAGCAGAGGCCCGGAATAAAAAGAAAAAGCTTGTTTCCATGTTTAGACTGTCCATTTCTCCTGATTTATCACAGTATTAACAATGTGTTTGACTGCTGTGTTAGAGTGTCTAGTTCTGTACAGGAATATAAGAAGGATGGAACTCCAGCCATTGGAATAGTTGTGTCAATACCCTCGATTCAGCATGAAGTGTGATCCTGGGCTGGAATCACAATATGTGCATTCAGTTTCCCAGCAATGACAGACACAACAGAACAGCACAGACCTGTCAGCACCACCTGATGCTAGACCCCTGCGATATGAGAACCAGGCAGAGCCGCAGTGCCTGCTTCAGTTGTTCTCCAGATCCTTGACATGGATTCTGGGATGTATAAAAGCTGCATCTCCCTGTTGCCAGTCAGTTTCAGTTCCAATGGTAGAACAGCACATCAGATCCTATTGCAGTGACTTTGAGAGAGGGCTGACAGGAGGAAGTCCTCGCTTCACTGCCGTATCCAAGACAACACACAATCCCTGATGTTTTAGTTCACAAGGAACAACAGTCTCCACAGTGATTGGACTCTCTCTATGTGTGGCTCATTCTGGAGAACAGACTCCCACCCAATGCAATAACATACAAGTTCCTGGCAAATTACATTTAATAGATAAAAGTGTAAAGCACTGCACGTAGGCAATAAAAATGTGCATTATAAATATCATATGGGAGATACTGAAATTGAAGAAGGAATCTATGAAAAGACCCTAGGAGTTTATGTTGACTCAGAAATGTCTTCATCTAGACAATGTGGGGAAGCTATAAAAAAAGGCCAACAAGATGCTCAGATATATAATGAAAAGTGTTGAATTTAAATCAAGGAAGTAATGTAAAACTTTACAATGCATTAGTAAGACCTCATCTAGAATATTGTGTTCAGTTCTGGTCACCTCGTTACAAAAAAGGATATTGCTCTAGAAAGAGTGCAAAGAAGAGCAACCAGAATTATCCCGGGTTTAAAAGGCATGTCGTGTGCAGACAAGCTCAAAGAATTGAATCTGTTCAGTCTTGAACAAAGAAGACTACGCAGCGATCTGATTCAAACATTCAAAATCCTAAAGGTATTGACAATGTCGAGCCAGGGACTTTTGAAAAAAAAGAAACAAGGACCAGGGTCACAAATGGAGATTAGATAAGGGGCATTCAGAACAGAAAATAGAAGGCACTTTTTTTACACAGAGAATTGTGAGGTCTGGAACCAACTCCCAGTAATGTTGTTGAAGCTGACACCCTGGGATCCTTCAAGAAGCTGCTTGATGAGATTCTGGGATCAGTAAGTCTCAGACAAGCTTCCCAGCGCCAGCACTGTGTGTGTGTGTCAGTACCTGTGTGTGTGATTGTGTGTTTGTATCAGTACCTGTGTGTGTGTCTGTGGGTCTGTGTGTGTGTGGGCGGTACCTGTGTGTGTGTGTGTGTGTGTGTGTGTGTCAGTATCTCTGTGTGCGGGTCAGTATCTGTGTGTGTCTGTGTGTGTGCGTGTCAGTACCTATGTGTGTGTGTGCGTGTCAGTACCTGTCTGTGTGTGTCAGTACCTGTCTGTGTGTGTCAGTACCTGTGTGTGTGTGTGTGTGTGTGTCAGTATCTTTGTGTGCGGGTCAGTATCTGTGTGTGTGTGTCTGTGTGTGTGCGTGTCAGTACCTATGTGTGTGTGTGTGTGTGTGCGTGTCAGTACCTGTCTGTGTGTGTCAGTACCTGTGTGTGTGTGTGCGTGTCTGTGTGTCAGTACCTGTGTGTGTCAGTACCTGTGCGTGTCAGTACCCGTGCGTGTGTGTGTGTGCGTGTCAGTACCTGTGTGTGTGTGTGTGTGCATGTCAGTACCTGTGTGTGTACGTGTGTGTGTGTGTCAGTACCTGTGTGTATTTGTGTGTGTCAGTTCCTGTGTGTGTTTGTGTTTGTGTGTGTGTTTGTGTTCTTGTCTACCTATCTAAGTGGGGTCTTAGGTGTGGTTACACATCCACCAAGTGGGGACTCGGTAGCCAGGTGGGGACCAGAATCAAAACCCCAATGGACTTGTTTCAATTGTGTTTGCAGAGGAGAAACACAGCTAACTGAGGAACGAGTGATTCAGTAGAGAGAGGCATGGACCCGACTCCAAGGAGAAGAAGAAGGAGTAAAGAGAATGACCCGCCTGATATGTCACAAGAGCCTGCCAGGTACTGAAAGTCTTTTCTTATTGGTTCACGGTCATGTATTGCTGAATAATACCTTTACTAAAAGCTGTTCAGGAATCCAAATCACTGAGCTGAGTCGCAAGCCCAGGGTTAGAGTCCAGACCTCTCTGTGCTTCACAATGCTTCCTATGCTTTACCAGACCCTCTGTGCTTTACAATGCTTCCCTATACTTTACCAGACCTCTCTGCTTTACAATGCTTCCCTATGCTTTACCAGACCTCTGTGCTTTACAATGCTTCCCTATGCTTTACAATGCGTCCCCTATGCTTTACCAGACCTCTCTGTGCTTTTACAATGCGTCCAATGTTTTACCAGACCTCTCTGCTTTTACAATGCTTCCCTATGCTTTACCAGACCTCTCTGTGCTTTATAATGCTTCATGCTTTACTATAGCTCTGTGCTTTTACAATGCTTCCTAATTTACCACACCTCTGTGCTTTTACAATGCTTCCCTATGCTTTACCACACCTCTCTGTTTTTACAATGCTTCCCTATGGCTACCACACCAATCTGTGCTTTACAATGCTTCCCTATGCTTTACCAGACCTCTCTGTGCTTTACAATGCTTCCCTATGCTTTACCAGACCTCTCTGTTTTACAATGCTTCCTATGCTTTTACCACACCTCTCTGTGCTTTTACAATGTTTCCCTATGCTTTTACCAGATCTCTGTGCTTTTTACAATGCTTCCCATGCTTTTACCAGACCCTCTCTGTGCCTTTACAATGCTTCCCTATGCTTTTACCAGACCTCTCTGCTTTACAATGCTTCCCTATGCTTTTACAATGTTTCCTACTTACCACACTCTCTCTGCTTTACAATGCTTCCTTATGCTTTACCACACCCTCTGTGCTTTATAATGCTTCCCTATGCTTTTACTATAGCTCTCTGTGCTTTACAATGCTTCCCTATGCTTTACCAGACCTCTCTGTGCTTTACAATGCTTCCCTATGCTTTACCACACCTCTTTGTGCTTTACAATGCTTCCCTATGCTTTGCCAGACCTCTTTTCTCTCATTCACCTCTTTTCTTGCTCATTCTCATTTGAAAAACCATGTTAATGAGTATTAAGAAATAAGAAAAAGTCAGTCTATCACGTTAATTTTTTATTAAATCACATTACTAAAATCTGAAATATTAAACATTTTATGGAAATCAAAAAACAAAAACACACACACAATAAAGCAAACTTAAGGTCACTTTTTAAAAAACTGTTACAGCACTGACTATTGGATGCCATTTTCTAAAATATATATAAAACATAACAATTCTTAAAAAATAAATTAAATACAGTTATTTCGTTTGAATTCCATTTGTTGCTAAAAACCTCGTTTCGCTCTGCAGGTGGCGCCATTTAACCCCCTAACTTTCATCCAAAGTTGTGTCAGATTGAACATTCCCTTCACCCAAGGAGTGGAGAGGACAGACAGGGAGTTCAATACAAAGGGTTTCTTACAACACAAAACAGTCTAGTTCAGCTGGCAGATTGTTACAGGGGAATCATATTCAAGCACAAACCCAGGATAGAGCGGCTCAGTGAATGTGGTTTGGAATCTGTGCAGGAGGGTCATTGTGTCAGACGCACATAAAAGGACAGCGTGCCGGCATTAAAGTCCAGATATACTCTATTCTGGGGAGAGGGGTAAGTTATTACAGTTTCATTGTTATTGTGCCAGGCAGGTAACTGGAATCAGAGCAGTCCAAACTCCAGGACTTGTCATTAAATCCAAGGACACAGGAATGATCCCCTCCTTTCCTGCTGATTCCTTTATATGTGATTCCTATAGAAGCCCCTCCCCCACTCCACTCAGTCTCCCAGTAACAGCGAGTCCCAGACAAACCGTCTCTGCAAAGCACTTGGGCATACACGTCAAATCTCTCTGGGTGATCGGGATATCTTTGGGTCTCTCTCCTGCATGTCACCTTTCTGTTCCCTTCAGACAGACAGAGGATTCTATGCGCTGTGTTGGGGTCGGTGTGAGCTGACAGGAATCTGATTGAAGAGAAGAGGACGGGTAGAGGAGAGAGGGTTAGAAAAGTCAAATCACTGAGAAAATCAACAGTCATTGTCTGCTGCATTCTTAAATCACTCCCTCCCCCCTGCTTCACCAATCCCTGCACCCTCCTCCATGCTCCCTCATCCCTCCCTCTCCTTCTCCATGCTCCTCCCCTCCTCCCTGATCTATCCTCCTGCTTCCTCCTCCTTCTATAGTCCCTGCTCTATGGTCCTCCTCTTTCTCCCTCTTCTGTCCTTCCTGTTCCCTCCTCCTCTATACCTCCTCCTTGCTGCTCCCTCCTGTAAGCTCTCTCCTCCATACTCCCTCCTCCATACTCCCTCCTGTCCTCTCTCTCCTTCATGTATGCTCCCCCTCCCTCTTCCCTCCACCCCCCTATGCTCCCTGCTCTCTCCTGTATGCTCCCCTACTGCTCTCTCCTCCCTGCTGCCTCTTCCCTCCTCTATGCTACCTCCTGTGTCCTGTTGCCCTCTTCCTGCTCTCTCCCATATGCTTCCTCCTCCTGCTCCCTCCTTCATCTATGCTCAATCCTCCTGCTCCCGCTCCCACTCTCTCCTGTATGATATCTCCTCCCAAATACAACTCTGCATACAATTACAGTTCACTTAATGTTCCTACAGGGTATGTGTTGCTATTTTACCCTCCAGACCCATTGCTTACTAAATATCTTCAATAGAATATCATCCATTCTTCAAATATCTGTCTAATATTTTAATGAGCAATCCATCCCACAAGTGCAGTGATACTGCAATATACATTTACTACCAGCACAGGATGACTGGGAGGGATAGCTGTTCATTTTACCCCACAACTGGTTTCACATGCATTGTACATGTATTAAAAGATGGGATGATTATCTATTCAGGGATACCAAGATATTTAGGGAGAGAAAGGTCTGAGTGGAGAAAAACAAACAACAAATGCCCCCCCCCAGTCATTCTGCATGTATTCATCTGAACCAATACTTGTTGGAGAGGTGTGATTCTTGACTTCACAATTACTAATAAATAATAATAATTGCTGCCCTCAAGCTCCACCCCTCCTGTTCTGTAGTGTTAGCTCTTCTCACAATGGGTGACACATCTTTCAATCAAATGTTTCAGTGAAAACAGACTTACATTTTAAAATTCAGCACTGTTCCTTGGCTCTGGAGCCTGCAGACTGTAAACTGCAACTTCATTCACTGGGCAGAAAAAGAGAGAAACATAGAATTTGTTTTCTAATGTGTGAATCCCTCTTTCTCTGTTTGAATGCTATTGTGTTGTTTTCTCATGTAATGTCTTTAGATACTCTCCTCCTTCCTGCTCTCATCACTCGGGATGTCACTGTGAATGAGGTGGGACGTTTCAACCTGGGAAATCATTTGAAATAAAACATCTGCAATATTCATTTAGGCAAATATCTGCAAGAGGTCTTTATTAAGGTCTTGCAAGTCCTGTCCGTCCTCAAGCCATGGTCTATTTGAGAAATCTCTATAAAAGGAATCTATTTCACACCAACCTGTTGTGGTTATTTTGACTAATTCCCCCTTGCAGAAGTACTGAATATGGTCTTTAAGTTCAGACACAGCTTTCCTCACAGCCCCAAAAGAGATCTCTGTATTGACAGTAATGCTGGGTAAGTCTCCAGCTTCAGGAGGGGCACAGAGAGACTGGAAATTCTACAACAGGAAAGTGGAGAAAAGGAGTTTTCAGTGAAACAGAATGGGGTCCAAAACATTCCTGAGGAAAAGCAAGGATTCATTCAATTGGAGAGGTCTGTCTGAAACCGTCGCAGTTATGGACTTGAGATTTTCTAACAAGCAGTGATGTTACCTGTAGAAAATGGATGTGATCCTCTGTCTCTGAAAGCTGTTTCAGCTCAGCGTTTTCCTCCTTAGCTCAGCAATCTCCTGCTCCAGTTTCTTGATCGTCCTTCAGCCTGATTCACTGCAGCCTTCTCGTTAGCTCAATCAGCTCAATAACCTCAGTGTGGATCTTCTCAATGGATCGGATCAGCTCAGTAAAGATCTTCTCACTTTCGTTTATTTCTATGCATGCAGATCTCTGAGTGAAAGAACACAGTAGAGGAGACATGGTTAGAATTGACATCAAAAACACATCAGGCATATACATCTGTTAATAATAATAATAATAATAATAATAATAATAATAATAATATCCCCCTCTTTTCAATACCCACCTTCAGTGACTCCACAGCCAGTTTCTGCTCCTCAATTTCTTTCAGTCTCTCCTGGATTCTCTGTTGTATTTCTGTCTGTGTCTCTCCCAGCTGCTTCTGTGTAGAAACACAGTGACACAGTGACATTTCTGATGGGGCATTGAGTGATATCCTGTTACACTCAACACAGGCTTGTTTAAGTATGCTATTGAAACTGACAGAATCAATTTAGTTTAAATATATTTTCTTTTTTTCTTGTTTGACCTCTTTTCAGTTCTAGTTGCACGCCATAGACATCTGTAACACAGTCTAGATCAGACAACATGTGTGTATAGTAGTAAGATACAACACCATCTAGTGCACAGCTGCAAGCAATACAAAAGGACACTTGATCCACAGTAGCTGTCCACTAGATGGTACTGTTTCATACTAGTAACAGTGAATGATGGCTGATCTAGCATGTGTTACATGTTTGTTTTGTCAAGCACCTAGGAAACTTAAACAGCTTTCTCTTTAATGGATATTTAGGGCTTTTGATTTCTGTTTTTAATCGATAAACACAGATAAAACAGCACTGATACAAAACAATGAAATCAGTGTAAAAAATGCCTAAATACACAAAATCCCCAGAAGAATGAGCCCCTGACCAGAAGGACTTCACTGTGGAAGAGAGCAAAGGAAAGAGGGGACTAGTAGGGTGAGCGAAAGAAATTGTAGATTTCAACAAACAAAATCCCAAATAGGTTATTACATTGCTTTTAAACTAACTTAAACATATCTGTTTTAATCATGTAAAAATGTGTTTTAACGCACAAATTAAGCTTATTTTTCTGCCCGATTTATATTGTATATCATCTTAATATTGTTGTGGCAGGAATGGCTGGTGGTGACGTCAGACCCGAAGAAGGCACAACAAAAACAAAAGGTATGGTGCAGTGGCTGGGGCGTTTTATTTAAATAATCCAAAAATAAAATAAAATATTCAAACAAATAAACTCTCTCACAGAGCAAAATAAAAGGGTAAACAAAAACAAATCATTAACACAAAATAACTGCAACACAGGTCAGGCTGGGCAGATTGCCTTCACTGTTCCTATGTTTACTTTTCTCTCTCGTTTCTCAAGTACTCCTCTACACACTCTCTCCTTCTGACACCCACCCTGAACTGGAGAGCTGCAGGTTTTTTATATTCAGGTGACCATCTCCGATTAGCAAACAAAATTAATCATAATTAATTCGGAGATGGCCACCTTCTGCACGAGTTTTAATTATTATCTTGTGGATGGGGCTCCCCATCCACATTAAACAAAACAAATTGGCTCGCTCGCCGTCAAAATACAATCAATAAAAACATACAGCTCTGGCGACAAATACAATAAATCACAATAAACAAAAACAATAATCTGCACAGGGGTGGAGGATGAACCTCATCTAAAAATAAACAAACAAACAATATACAGGGCTGCTCGCCCTGTTACATATCCTTGTGCGGCACATGGCCCCAACGGCCACCTCCTCCCTCAGTCTCAATGTCCTGGAAGAGGGGGCAAAATTTCTGGGGGGTGGCCATGGTGGAATCTCCGGCACCCCCAATTCTTCGTGGCTGGCAGCTCCTCTTCGGGCTCCCTCCACACTCTCCTGCCCACAAATTGCGGCTGGGGAGCTGGTCTCCTGACCTCCCCTCCTCTTCATGGCCAGCAGTTCCCCTCCGTGGGGCTCTGACCACACAATATCCTGCAGCGAAAGTGCGGCTGGGAGCTGGTCTCCTGACCTTCCCCTCCTCTTCACGGCCAGGTTCCCCTCCGGGGGGCTCTGACCACACAATATCCTGCCCTTGAAAGTGCGGCTGGGGAGCTGGTCTCCTGACCTCCCCCTTCATGGCGGCAGTTCCTCCGTGGGGCTCCGACCACGTATCTCCGGCGACGCAGTGCGGCTGGGAGCTGGTCTCCGGACCTCTCCCCTTTCTTGATGGCTGGTCCATTCCTCCTCGAGGGGCTCCGCCATAGCGTAGTGATCCCAGGCGGGCAGGATCCCTGGCGACCCCAGGCGAAGCAGGATCCCTGGCGACCCCAGTACACGGCGGACCCTCGGGAGGCGACGGCGGCGGACCCTCGGGAGGCGACGGCGGACCCTCGGGAGGCGGCGGCAGCGGACCCTCGGGGGCGGCGGACGGCAGCAACCCTAGGAGGCGGGGAGACACAGGCGACCCTGGGGCGACCCCGGGCGGGAGGGGAGCCCCTGGCCACAAGGCGGCAGCAGGAGCTCCCACTTCTCCCAATGGTGGTGGAGGAGAGGTAGCTCCTGCCCTCCTCTTGACGGAAGACGCAGGGGCTCCTCTGGCTGCCAAGGCGGCAGGGGCTTCCTCCTCTGGCGGCCAAGGCGGCAGGGGCCTCCTCTGGCGGCGAAGGCGGCAGGGGCTCCCTCCTCTGGCGGCAGGGGCTCCCCTTCAGGCGGCTAAGGCGGCAGGGCTTCCTCCCTCAGGCTGCGGCGGCAGGGCTTCCCTTCAGGCTGCGAAGGCGGCAGGGCTTCCTCCCCTCTCAGGCTGCTAAGGCTGCAGGGCCTCCCTCAGGCTGCGGAGGCGGCAGGGCTTCCTCCCCTTCAGGCTGCGAAGGCGGCAGGGGCTCTCCCTTCAGGCTGCGGCGGCGGCAGGGGCTCCCTCCTTCAGGCGCGGCTGGGCGGTGCAGGGCTTCCTTCAGGCTGGGCGGCGGGTGGGCCTCCCCTTCTCAGGCTGCGAAGGCGGCAGGGCTTCCTCCCCTTCAGCTGCGGCGGCAGGCTTCCTCCCTTCAGGCTGGCGGCGGCTGCAGGGGCTTCCTCCCTTCAGGCTGCGGCTGCAGGGCTTCCTCCCTTCAGGCTGCGGCGCAGACTTCCTCCCTTCAGGCTGCCAAGGCGGCAGGGCTTCCTCCTCTTCAGGCCGCGGGCGGCTCCTCCTTCTGGCAGCCAAGGCGGCCTCCCCTTCTGGGCAGCGGCGGCTCACCCCTTCTGGCAGCGGCGCTCCTCCCCTGGCAGCGGGCTCCCTCCCCCTTCTGGCAGCGGCGGCAGGCGCCTCCCTTCTGGCTGCACAGGGAAACCAGCAGCATGTTCCTCTGCTGGCGGTGGTGGAAGGAACCAGCAGGCATGCTCCCTCTGTTGGTGGTGGTGGTGGTGGGAGCAACATGTCGTCCTCCACGGAGACGTGAGGTGGCACCAGCAGGTATTCTCCCTCTGCTGGCGGAGGTAGGGAGTGACACCCAGTCCTCCCAGGGTGGTGGAGGTGGACCCAGCAGGAATGCTCCTCTGCTGGCGGAGGTGGGAGCGACACCCAGTCCTCCCAGGGTGGGAGGCGGAACCAGCAGGTATGCTCCTCTGTGGCGGAGGTGGAGGCATTCATGATCCTCCCACAGAGGCGGAGGTGGCACCAGCAGGTATTCTCCCTCTGCTGGCGGAGGTGGGAGAGACACCCAGTCCTCCCAGGACGGTGGAGGTGGCACCAGCAGGAACTCTCCCTCTGCTGGCAGGTACCTGGTCTGTGGACCTTCGGCCTTCCCCTTCTTGGGCTGGGCGCACCGACTTCCCTCTTGGGCTGGACACACCGACTCCCCCTCTTGGGCTGTGGGCCCGACTCCCCCCCTCTTGGGCTGTGGGCGCCCGACTCCCCCCCTCTTGGGCTGTGGGCCCCCCTCCCCCTCTTGGGCTGGGACTCCCCCTCTTGGGCTGTGGGACGACTCCCCCTCTTGGGCTGTGGACGCTCGGGCTCCTCCCACTCAGGCGCAGGACGTTCGGGCTCCTCCCACTCAGGCGCAGGACGTTCGGGCTCCTCCCTCCAGGCGCAGGACGTTCCTCCCACTCAGGCGCAGGGACGTTGGGCTCCTCCCGCTCAGGCGCAGGACGCACCAACTCCTCCTCTTGTCTCCCTCCAGCAGCTGTAATCCCAGTCTTCAGGGAGGAGCAATTAACTGAAATGCCCCCGCTCCCCACAGATGCAGCAACAACTCAGCTGGCTTATGCTATGGAGGAGGGCTTCCCAGCTCATCTCCTCCTGTGCCTGCTGTTGCTGCAGCGGCTGCTGTCTCCTCATCCTCCTTCCTCCCATCTTCCTTCCTCCCATCCTCCTCTTCACTCTTCCTCTCCACACAAAAAAAAACAAAAAATGAAAAAGATGCAGTACCCTCTTCTGCCTGCGTCCTGGAGGCGCTGCAATCCCACGCAGGACACCACGTGTGGCAGGAATGGCTGGTGGTGACGTCAGACCTGAAGAAGGCACAACAAAAGCAAAAGGTATGGTGCAGTGGCGCGGGCGCCGTTTTATTTAAATAATCCAAAAATAAAATAAAATATTCAAACAAATAAACTCGCTCACAGAGCAAAATAAAAGGGTAAACAAAAACAAATCACGAACACAAAATAACTGCAACACAGGTCAGGCTGGGCAGATTGCCTTCACTGTTCCTACGTTTACTTTCTCTCTCGTTTCTCCGTCACTCCTCTCGCACACTCCTTCTGACACCCACCCTGAACTGGAGAGCTGCAGGCTTTTTATATTCAGGTGACCATCTCCCGATTAGCAACAAAATTAATCACTTAATTAATTCGGGAGATGGCCACCTTCTGCACGAGTTTTAATTATTATCTTGTGGATGGGGCTCCCCATCCACATTAAACAAAACAAATTGGCTACGCCGTCAAAATACAATCAATAAAACATATGGGCGTCACGACAAATACAATAAATCACAATAAACAAAAACAATAATCTGCACAGGGGTGGAGGATGAACCCTGATCTAAAAATAAACAAACAAACAATATACAGGGCTGCTCGCCCTGTTACAATTGTATATTGAATATCATATTAATCTTGTATATTGTATATCATATTAATCTTGTATATTGAATATCATATTAATCTTGTATATTGAATATCATATTAATCTTGTATATCATATTACTCTTGTATATGGAATATCATATTAATCTTGTATATGGAATATCATATTAATCTTGTATATTGAATACACTATGTAACACAATTTTTGTTCCTGGGTAGTAAGTGTTATTTCCTAATTGCTTATGCCTCAAAAGTATAGAAAATGGCTATTATTCCCCACAAACTTTGCTTTTGTGACCAGGACAGTGATATTTTGAAATGTACCTATTTCCAATGAGAAAACGGGTAATTTGTGTCTTTTCGTTCACATAAAGTCAGAAAAAACAACATATGAATCCAAATTAACATGTATTTATACTAAAGTAATACAAAAATGACTACAAAAGATTTAGAAGTAGTAGTTTTTCGAGATTTACGATTATACTGTAAATCACTTTCACAAATCAGCCCCCAAATGTAGTCTCCCATCATGTTCTCGTTATACTGTCCTTGGTAGCGGGCGTTCAAAGTCCAGTATATCCTGGTGGGCGCCGCCTTGCTCCTCCGAGTACGCCCCATGTTCTCTTTGAATTTATCAA
Source organism: Huso huso (assembly GCA_036884735.1). NCBI lineage: Eukaryota > Metazoa > Chordata > Actinopteri > Acipenseriformes > Acipenseridae > Huso > Huso huso. The sequence goes on along the minus strand of CM072692.1, from coordinate 17,341,284 downwards.
GATGAGCATCAAGGATATGGACTTTGAGGGACATCCTACAGCCCATTGTGCCGTAGTTCTTCACCAGAGTCTCAACCAGCTCCACATAGTTTCGGCCTTGTGATTGCACAGGAAGCCCGAACCGCTGCGACAAAGCTGTTCCAAGCCGCTTTCTCCTTACTAGTGAGCTTCTGGGAATTCATTGCACTCCAGGATCTTCTTTATCTGTGGTCCCGGCGAAGACATCGCTTTGACCTTGCCTCAGACAGCTTAGGGAAGAAGTCTTGAAGGTACTTGAAGGTTGCCGACTCTTATCTAGAGCTCTGACAAATTGTTTCATAAGGCCCAATTTGATGTGCAGTGGTGGCATCAGCACCTTCGGGGTCCACCAGTGGCTCCCACTTGACGTTGTTCCTTCCACAGAGAACTCGGTCCGCTGTGGCCAGTCCCGCCTGTGGCCTTGCTTTGGTGTCCTGCTGTCCCAAAGGCAAAGATAGCAGGGAAACTTGGTAAAAACCGCCTTGGAGACTCATCATGAATGCCACCATTTTGAAGTCTCCTATGACCTTGATGACATCTCAGAAAAATGCAGATATGTATCCACTTAGGCAGCTGGAACTAAACTGAACTGGTGGTCTTAAGGCCCCTGTATTAATAGTACTATTTATATTACTGGAAAGTTTTAGAAAGTTCTAGAAGTTACTCCAAGTTTACTCAGCACTGAATCTATCTGGAATGTTCTGGAAAATAGGTAAATTTCAAAATATCACTGTCCTGGTCACAAAAGCAAAGTTTGTGGGGAATAATAGCCATTTTCTATACTTCTGAGGCATAAGCAATTAGGAAATAACACTTACTACCCAGGAACAAAAAAAAAAAAAATGTTACACGGTGATATCATATTAATCTTGTATATTGTATATCATATTAATCTTGTATATTGTATATCATATTAATCTTGTATATTGAATATCATATTAATCTTGTATATTGAATATCATATTAATCTTGTATATTGAATATCATATTAATCTTGTATATTGTATATCATATTAATCTTATATATTAATAATATTATTAATTTATTTCTTAGCAGATGCCCTTATCCAGGGTGACTTACACATTGTTACAAGATATCACATTATTTTTACATACAATTACCCATTTATACAGTTGGGTTTTTACTGGAGCAATCTAGGTAAAGTACCTTGCTCAAGGGTACAGAAACAGTGTCCCCTACCTGGGACTGAACCCACAACCCTCCGGTCAAGAGTCCAGAGCCCTAAACACCACTCCATATCATATTAATCTTGTATATTGTATATCATATTAATCTTGTATATTGAATATCATATTAATCTTGTATATTGTATATCATAGTAATCTTGATCTTTTCTGCTTTTTTTAAATGAGGTGATTGACTTTTCTGGGAATGTCATTTTTAAAAAGTTTAACTAATTAAACTATAATATCTTAAACAATTAAACTGATCTATGATTTTATTAAGTTGCAAGATACATATAAAAACACTAGGAATATAAATCATGCTAATTTTACACTACAAATTCCAATGCACCACAAAACAGCTGAACAAATCCTTCTTACCCTGTGAGGCAGGGCGGAGGTCCTGCACGTGTAAATAGTGTGTTTTTGTTTTATTGTAAATAATGTTTTTGCAAATTAAGTTTGTGCTAGATATGGCAGGGTATATTCAAATCCAGGTGTGGAATGTGGCCAGGTGTTAATTGATTAATTGATTATCAATTAGCCCTGGCCACATGCTTTAAAAGGGGTCTGAAAAGCCAGTTTCTTGGTTCTACAAGCAGGGATACAGACTGTCTGGGAAGGAGAGTGTTGTTGTAGGATCCTCACGACTGCGTGTGTTAACCAGGGTGAGAAAAACACAAGAGGAAAATGTATCTCGGATCACTGTGCGAGTTAACCAGGATCGCTAGCACTGGATGGAATAGGAACAAGTTTAGGGATTTTAATCCCACCCAAGTCTAGAGAGGAGGTGTCAGGGAGACTGTTCCTGAGCGGGACCTCCTTTCTTGTTTGGTCAACTTTTATTTTCTAGTTGTTTTCGAGTGTTTTGTTTTGAATGTTTTGTGTTTTTGTATCAAAGAAAAACCTCCTGTGTCTCTCCTGTCAATCAGCGATAGCCACACCTGTAACACCACCCCTGTTACACCCTGAAATACATGTTAGTACATCATAGTTTAGATAGAGCAATTAAAAAACTAGGGCTCTTTAAATAGCTCTTAATATACAATTAAAGTCTGATCTCATGTGAAACTGTATAACCTAGTAAACAGACATGTTAAATATCCCTGGAAATTCTTATCTTCTAGGATAGCTACAAGGAAATGGTTCAAACCCTTACCTGTTTCCCAGTCCCAGCTGAGACTATATCATGACCCTTGTGTTCCTCGTCTGCACACAGCCAACAAATACACGTCCGATCTGTTCTGCAGAATCCCTCCAAAACCTTCTGGTGTTCAGCACAAAGCTTCTGCTCCAGATTTCCAATTGCATTGATCAGCTCGTGCCTCTTTAATGGAGTAACGTCATTGTGTGGCTTGACGTGTGTTTCACAGTAAGAGGCCAGGCACGTCAAACAGGATTTCACAGCTTTGAACTTTCTCCCAGTGCAGAAATCACACGGCACATCTCCAGGTCCAGCATAACTTTGAGCAGGAGGAGGATTGAGTCCTGTCTTTTTTAATTCCTCCACAACTTCAGCCAGCACGGTGTTTCTGCGCAGATCAGGCCTTGGGGTAAAGGTCTCTCTGCACTGGGGGCAGCTGTAGACACCTGTATGATCAGTCTGATCCCAGTAGTTCTTAATACACCCCATACAGTAACTGTGTCCACATGGAATAGTGACTGGGTCCTTCAATAGCTCCAGACACACTGAACAGCTAAACTGGTCATGCGCTACCAGAATATTCGCTTCGCCATTTCTGCTGCAGCGAGACAGAGACTGACGATTTCACAAGAAACGAAACTTCACTGCGCTGATTTCCTGGAGTTGTGTAAAAGCTCTGAGAGGCGGGGTTTGGGACTGAGGCCAGGTTTAGACAAGCAGGGGAGCAGAGGCGATGAATCAGATATTCTATGAAACTGTTTCTAACCACCAAACAAATATTACAATGTTAAGATTAGGAATTAAACAAGTGATATTAACAACTGTTTTAATATCAGGCTGAAGAGTCTGACTTTGTGTTTTTAGCCCAAATCTATAATATGTAAAATTAAGGAATGTTCTGTTACACGATGTTTGTGATGACGGTTTGAACGGCATCTCGTTACTTTAGTAACCTTACTGTAATAATATTACTTTAGTCAATAACGAGGTAATATAACACGTTTAGCTTTTAATGGCAGTAATAACATTACAGTTACTTTCCAAAGCAATAGCAGCGCTTGCCTGGTTTCTCTTGTCTCTGCTGCGCAGCTGCATCGGTTGTCTTTTCTTGTTTTAAAGCCAGTATATTTCAGTGCGGTTATAACCGTAAATGTGACGTCTTTATTATTTATTTATTTGATTTTATTTGTAATTCCTTTATTCAGGAAGGCCTTTATGGTACTACATTCATCCAACTTTTGGTTACAGTAATCTAAAACCAAGTCAAAAACCAATCAATGATACTTGCAATCCTAGCAGTGTCTGAGGAAGATCATTTCAACCGATACAGTATTCGGATAATGTGAAGGAAAACTGTAACATGTTAAACCAGCGCTCAGTGTGTAACACCTGTACCATGTTAAACCAGCGCTCAGTGTGTAACACCTGTACCATGTTAAACCAGCGCTCAGTGTGTAACACCTGTACCATGTTAAACCAGCGCCAGTGTGTAACACCTGTACCATGTTAAACCAGCGCTCAGTGTGTAACACCTGTACCATGTTAAACCAGCGCTCAGTGTGTAACACCTGTACCATGTTAAACCAGCGCTCAGTGTGTAACACCTGTACCATGTTAAACCAGCGCTCAGTGTGTAACACCTGTACCATGTTAAACCAGCGCTCAGTGTGTAACACCTGTAACATGTTAAACCAGCGCTCAGTGTGTAACACCTGTAACATGTTAAACCAGCGCTCAGTGTCTAACACCTGTAACATGTTAAACCAGACATCAGTATTTGCGTAATTGTTTCTCGTACTTTATTCGTTTATGTACAGTGTCTTGATCCCGTTTTCGCTGTCGCGTACGTAGCTGGGTTATTTATTTCGTTATTTATTTGTAGATTTTATTAAAGCGGTTGACGATATGCCTCGATTGTACAGAATTCTATTCAAATAAACATCCCCGATAGTTGTTTAATTCACCGGTCATTTCGTTTTATTCAGCACACACACACACACACACACACCAATGGCAGTAACTTACAAACGTCTTCATTTTGTTTCAATCATTCATTTATTTATTTATGTATTGTGTGTAGCCAGCTAGTTTGATAACTCATGAAAAGAACTACAAAAGAAGGGGATTCTGGGACACTTCCTGTTTCCCCAGCAGGAAGGGCTTTTCCGTTACACACAGGGTGCGTTCACGGGGATCATTAAACGCAGATTCTGTGCAGACTCTGACCGATTTAACCAATGATCTTTTAAGAATGAGCTCTGTGAACGCACCCATTGGATAAATCGGTCAGAGTCTGCACAGAATCTGCTCTGAATGATCCCCGTGAACTCACCGAAAAATCTTCTATCAGCCGCACACACGCCGTTGCACAGCTGTGAAAACATTTTGTAAACTAGTCTCAAGTATGCTACCCCCGTTTGTAGTTATTTTTTTGACTTACTGAAATACCGGGCTGCATTAGGAAATGCATCACAGCGTCTTTCAATATGGAGAGTGCTGAATTAACGTCATTGTGTTTAAATGCATTAATCAACCTCCCACAAAACTGTGTTATTAATGAGGAAATAAATGATTGACACAAAATTATATGTTGTTGATGACATTAAGCTCATAATCCCATCATGATGAGATATATTATATATTTTATGTGAAAGCATATAGAAAACTGTATATTTTGTGATTATCCCTGTATTTTAAACACAATATTAATAAAAAATACAGTCACAAAACACAAATTACAAAATACAATCACAACTCTAAGTCGCCCTGGGTAAGGACGTCTGCTAAGAAAATAAATAATATGAGCTCCCCAGTGTCCCAGTGAGGAAATCCCCGGCCAGATCCTTAAAAGCACACCTCACCTGCGAGAGCTACCCAACTGGAAACTTTACATCGATTCCTTACAAATGTAGCAGCACTTGTAACTTGGCAGAAACGACAATAAGAAGAAGGAAGTTCCCATGCAAGACCAGTATGTCTGTGTTACCATGTAGACATAACAATGCAAGTCTAATATTGACCAGACTGCACCCAGCTACCTCCAGACCCTCATCTCTCCCTACACCCCCACTCGACCTCTCCGCTCCGCCTGCACTAGAAGACTGGCTCTACTTCCTCTAGAATATAGAAATAATGAAATAATATGCAAATATAGAAATAATAAAACTATATAGCATAACTAATAAGGTTGCAATGCATTGCAATACAGGAAAACAATTTACAATCATATAGCATGTAATCCAACAAACAATATATTAATTAAATGTTGCCCAAGAGTTCCAGCACGTTTATCCAAAGAAGCAGGAAAAATGAAAGAAACAGAAATAACGTGCATCTGTGTATACGAACAAATCGCAGTAAACGTCCATTAGTTTAAGAGCAATAGAACAAATAGTACGCTCTCCTTTTCCACCGTAATAAAAAAAAAATCAGCATAAAATAGTCAAGACAGTTCGATGAAAATGCAATTGTCCAGATCAGGAAAAAGTATAACAAAAGTTTATTTTCTCAAACCCGATGTAGATTCGGCAGCAACACGTCTCCCCAGGTTCCACACGCACTCCAGCCACAGCTCTCACCGCAACACTGCAACACAGCTCACTCGAATAGTTCGTTATTTTTCTTTATTCTGTAAAACATCCAACAACTATACTTATGAAACAAACAAAACACAGCTAAACTTGTGGTCTTCAATAGCGTGCCGCCATATTTTCAAAACTTTCTTCTTTTTCTCTCTCTCTTGCTCAGCTCAACCATATCTCCTGCAACACATCTTGCGCACAACGTCTTTTTTTTTCCCGTCCTGCAACAGTGCTAGCGTTATACCCTGCCCCTGCAATCCCAATGTTACGCAACTAGTTTTTAAAGGAAGCAAGTAATATATAGCCAAGCAAATCGACACATTTACCTATCGTCACAAAATCAATTCCTCATTTGTTAAAGGGTTAAAGGACTTTTTGTGACATATGTTCCCATGTGTTGCAACAACAGCTAAAAGTAAAGTGTGTGTGTGTTGTGTTCATCATTATTTTTAAATCTTGACCGTTTTCACTTTAAATTGCAGTATTCTGGCTGTTTCAGGATAGCTCAACGATGTCTCTCATGCATTTTAGAACTACATTTCCCATCATCCTATTGGTCACTGGTAAATCTACCTGTTACGATGTGAGCAGGAGGATCATGGGAAATGGTTGAGCAGGCACATGTGCGCTCTCATGTGAAGCCATCTTGAAACAGAATGCAATTTAAAAAAGTGATCAAGATTAAAGAAAACAAACAATAGACTCACCATACTTTAGCAGCTGCAGCAACACATGAGGACATGTGACACAAAAAAAAAAAAAACATCCTTTGTTACCCTTTTTAAGATCCATGGCTGTTTTCTGTCAATTTTCCCTTTCTGGAGCTTCATTTTGAATTATTTAAAACAGGCTTCTCTAGTCCAATTTCGGAATGTGTCTGGAATTATCAGCGGTTTTGAGGGAACTTGCCAATTTGAGGAAAATAAAAAACAATAGTATATAGTTTTAAAAGTAAATTAAACGTATAAAATAATATTAATTTAATTTAAAAAATCTTAACTCAAATGAGGAAACTGATTTGTAAGTGGTGTTTATATGTTCTCAAAATTTCAAGTATACCTTAACCTTCAATGTAATGCTTTGAGTATGAGAACACACTGTTTATTATAAAACATACTTTTCAATTCAATGAAACAAGTTAAGATATATTTCAATTCTGAATTTGTAGATGAGACAAGCCTGACCTATGCAGGTGGAAAGGAAGCAACACTGCAGCTCCATTTGCTCGTTCAGCCAGTCCAAGCCCTTGTCTGTCCCAAATCATGATCATTTATTGCTGCAGTCTACAGCGAGAACTATGACCCCCTTGCTTCCTAATTCTTCTAGGATTGACACCTATTTAAGACAGAACATCTCATCAGAGTGTGACAGTAACATTTGTTTTTAATTCTGAGTTTTCATTGTTTGTTTGGTGCAAATAAAGAACTGGCTTTCAGTCTTTGAGGGGCTGGAATCTTGTTTTATTTTCTGATTAGCAACTGGTAGAAACATAAGTACAAAAAAGACAACGAGCATTTTCGAGCTTGATAACAGAGGTAGAACATGAACAAAAGCTGCAAATTTGAGGACTAGAGTTGCCCATCTCTTGTATAAGCTGACCACACAGATGACCTGTTGTGCAATATTCTTGTGTCCTTGTAGAGGCTCTTCTTTGATCAGGACTGTGGTCTGCAGGTCGCTGTGGAGGGGTCATTTTTCCTCATCGTTTCAGAGCACCGCTCCTGTTCCTCGGCTGTGCTGCTCCTCCAGGTCCTGTGTAAAGCCTGCACCTTCTCTTTGTTAGTGTTGCCCTCTGTAAAGAGCACAATATTGTATTTTATTATATCCAGTCACATCATCTATGTTTTGTATTTTGCTTTTTAAATGCCTTTAATACATTAAAAAATGAGTTCTGTAAAGGAATAAAACCCTGTGCGGACCTTGTTTTGATAAGTTCTCACTGTCGAACACATCGATGTCTCTCTTAGCCCTTGTTCAAGTTTAACTCTGGGTTCACTGGAATGCTCTCCCCTCTTCACCTTCTTTTTATAATTGTTGATCCACCTCTAAGAAAATAATGCATTTTTACTTTACAGTGTTATCAAGGGCATTATTGAATTAACTGCAAGGCAACTCTCAAATTGCACACGATATAAATTAAAAACTAGCCAGGACAATTCCCTTCAGAAAAATTAAAATGAAGCAAAAATAAAGTTTTAGAGTATTGCAAATGACTTGTGAGTGTGTGTGTGTGTCAGTACCTGTGTGTGTGTGTGTGTGTGTGTGTCAGTACCTGTGTGTGTGTGTGTGTGTCAGTACCTGTGTGTGTGTGTGTGTGTGTCAGTACCTGTGTGTGTGTCAGTACCTCTGTGTTTATTATTATTATTATTATTATTTATTTCTTAGCAGACGCCCTTATCCAGGGCGACTTACAATTGTTACAAGATATCACATTATTTTTACATACAATTCCCCATTTATACAGTTGGGTTTTTACTGGAGCAATCTAGGTAAAGTACCTTGCTCATGGGTACAGCAGCAGTGTCCCCCCCACCTGGGACTGAACCCACGACCCTCCGGTCAAGAGTCCAGAGCCCTAACCACTCCTCCACACTGCTGCCCTGTTTGTGTCAGTACCTGTGTGTGTGTGTGTCAGTACCTGTGTGTGTGTGTGTGTGTGCGTGTCAGTACCTGTATGTGTGTGTGTGTGTGAGTGCGTCAGTACCTGTGTGTGTGTGTGTGTGTGTGTGTGTGTGTCAGTACCTGTGTGTGTGTGTGTGTGTGTGTGTGTGTGTGTGTCAGTACCTGTGTGTGTGTGTGTGTGTGTGTGTGTGTGTGTGTGTGTGTGTGTGTGTCAGTACCTGTGTGTGTGTGTGTGTGTGTGTGTCAGTACCTGTGTGTGTGTGTGTGTGTCAGTACCTGTGTGGGCGGAGTTAGTAAACAGCGGCACATTTCTGGAGCCCGCAGAGCTCTTTTCACAGCGCTCGCAATGCTTTTAAAGTATTCACGCTCGCCCTGGCAAAATGTTTCTTCACATAATCAGCATTAATTCACATAAATAACAGCCAGTCACTTTTTTATTAACGATATTTTGTATTGTTATTAAAAAAAATACCGGTATATCCTGGCGCTGCAGCACAGCATCTCCGCAATGTATTCAGTACTGAGTGGGCTCCACAAATGGCGCCTGTAATTGAGCACCGAACTGCATCACGGGATTGACTGTCCTATCCTGCTTTATACAGTCCGAGGTGAGAACACAGAAAGTCTGACAGAGAGTTTATTGCAGTTTAACAAAGTTACGTTAAAATAGTCCCTGTGCAGCTCCCACTCAGCACAGGTAGAAATATTGTGTTCCTGTGAGTCCGCATTACAGTGTAAATGAAACGGATGTGTCGCGGGACAGACCCGGACTAGGCTTTACATTCATAATACACGGGTTTTAAAAGTGACGTTTGGCACAGATTGGAATATAGAAACATTACATTTTACTGAAATTACAAATCTGTGCTCCTCGTTAATGATCGCGTTGCTATAGGTTTTGTGAATGGAGGCTGTTCTGTTGTGAGTATATCGGGGTGCTCTGTGCTCCCTCGTTAATGATCGCGTTGCTATAGGTTTTGTGAATGGAGGCTGTTCTGCTGTGAGTATATCGGGGTGCTCAAGGAACTGCTTTGAAGACATTTACTTCCTGTGTCATGTGACCTGCAGCTCACTTCAGCCACAGTGAAGAGGAGCGCTTATTGCGAGTCGATTTTATACTTGTATTGTTGAGGATAGTGATAATAAAACTATATGCATAATAATAATAATAATAATAATAATAATAAACACATAAATATAATACTAATAATCAGAGTTGAAACTCAGCTGGCACGGCCCGAACTGCATCGCAAAACATCTTGTCAAGGTACTTCAATATTTCATCTTATCACAATGATAGGCTACATCATTTTTCTTTTTGTATTTTCATCCTTTTCGCTTCTTCTTCTTCGTTGTTCGGTTATTATTGATGTTTAAGCAAAATAACTCGACGTCACGCAGGTTCCGGTCATGTGACTTATGATGTCAGAGTATGCTGACTGCCAAAGGGGCTTCCGCATACTTGTGAACATGGAGTCTGCAAAATAAGAGAGCTTTTGTAAACTGGTATTTTCTAAAGACACAAGCATACAACTATTCCACTATAATTTGATAAAACTATTATTGTGTTAAATACGTAAGAACATAAGAAAGTTTACAAACAAGAGGGGGCCCCATTCAGCCCATCTTGCTCGTTTGGTTGTTAGTAACTTATTGATCCCAGAATCTCATCCAGCAGCTTCTTGAAGGATCCCAGGGTGTCAGCTTTCAACAACATTACTGGGGAGTTGGTTCCAGACCCTCACAATTCTCTGTGTAAAAAAGTTTTATTTTCTGTTTCTGAATGCCCTTTATCTAATCTCCATTTGTGACCCCTGGTCTTTGTTTCTTTACTGCACAATACTGTTATTTTGGTACTGCGTCAGTGACTTGAGAAAAACTAAACAAGAGACGCTTCTTTTCAGGACCAGACCTCTGTGCTTTATAGTGCTTCCTATGCTTTACCAGACCTCTGTGCTTTTACAATGCTTCCCTATGTTTTACCAGACCTCTGTGCTTTACAATGCTTCCTATATTTTTACCAGACCTCTGTGCTTTACAATGCTTCCCTATGTTTTACCAGACCTCTCTGTGCTTTTTACAATGCTTCCCTATGCTTTACCAGACCTCTCTGTGCTTTACAATGCTTCCTATGCTTTACCAGACCTCCATGTGCTTTTGCTAATGCTTCCTTATGCTTTACCAGACCTCTCTGCTTTTTTACAATGCTTCCCTATGCTTTACCAGGCCTCTGTGTTTTTTACAATGCTTCCTATGCTTTACCAGACCTCTTTCTCTCATTCCCCTTTTCTTTTCATTCTCATTTGAAAAAACCATGTTAATGAGTATTAAGAAACAAGAAAAAAGTCATTCTATCACGTTAATTTTTTTATTAAATCACATTACTAAAATCTGAAATATTAAACATTTTATGGAAATCAAAAAAAAAAAACACACACACACAATAAAGCAAACTTAAGTTCACTTTTTTTTAAAAACTGTTACAGCACTGACTATTGGATGCCACTTTCTAAAATAAATATATAAAACATAACAATTTAAAAATAAATTAAATACAGTTACTTCCAGATGAAATCCATTCGTTGCTAAAAACAAATAATTCGTTTCGCTTCTGCAGGTGGCGCCGTTTTACCCCTAACTTTCATCCAGTTGTGTCAGATTGAACATTCCCTTCACCCGAGGGAGTGGAGAGGACAGACAGGGAGTTCAATACAAAGGGTTTCTTACAACACAAAACAGTCTAGTTCAGCTGGCAGATTGTTACAGAGGAACCAATGTTAACAAATAACTCAGAACGAAGCCTAAACCCAGGATAGAGGGGCTCAGTGAATGTGGTTTGGAATCTGTGCAGGAGGGTCATTGTGTCAGAGACGCCATAAAAGGACAGCGTGCCGGCATTAAAGTCCAGATACACTCCTATTCTGGGGGAGTGGGGGGCAGTTATTGCAGTTTTATTGTTATTGTGCCGGGCAGTGTAACTGGAATCAGAGCAGATCAAACTCCAGGACTTGTCATTGAATCCAAGGAGACAGGAAAGTTTCCTTCCTTTCCTGCTGATTCCTTTATATGTGACTCCTATAGAAGCCCCCACTGCACTCAATCTCCCAGTAACAGCGAGTCCCAGACAAACCTCTCTCTGCAAAGCACTTGGGATAGAAGTCAAATTTCTGGGTCTCCCCCTGTCACCTTTCTGTTCCCTTCAGACAGACAGAGCTCTTCATACGCTGTGTTGGGGTCCAGTGTGAGCTGACAGGAATCTGATTGAAGGGAAGAGGACGGGTAGAGGAGAGACGGTTAGAAAAGTCAAATCACTGAGAAAATCAACAGTCATTGTCTGCTGCATCCTCACATCCTGTTTATGGAATGTTTGTGTGTTGTTTTAATTATTTTTTTAATACATTTTGACCACTTTTTAAACTTTTAAATTGCATTCCCTGCCTCAAGATGGCTTCCCGTGGAGCGGCATGGACCCCTCAGAACTACATTTCCCATCATCCTCCTGCTCACTGGTAATTCCATCTCAATTACATATGTGAGTAGGAGGATGATGGGAAATGTAGTTCTGAGAGGCCCATGCAGTTATTATTATTATTATTATTTATTTCTTAGCAGACGCCCTTATCCAGGGCGACTTACAATTGTTACAAGATATCACATTATTTCACATTATACAGACATCACATTATTTTACATACAATTACCCATTTATACAGTTGGGTTTTTTTTACTGGAGCAATCTAGGTAAAGTACCTTGCTCAAGGGTACAACAGCAGTGTCCCCCACTGGCGGATTGAACCTACAACCTTCGGTCAAGAGTCCAGAGCAGTTACATGTGAAGCTATCTATAAGTATAAAAAAAAATGTAAAAAATAAAAATAATTAAAACAATACACACCTCACGTAAACAGCTGTAGCAACACATGGGAACATGCAACACAATAAAATACAAAGGACCTTATGAACCCTTTAAACCCTCTTGCTGTTTGATTGTTTTGTTCATTATAATTCTCAATCTTATCAAACTTCTTCAATTGAACCAATCAAATGCAGCTCTGCATACAATTACAGTTCACTTAATGTTCAGGTATGTTGCCATTTCCCCACTCAGACCCCTTTGCTTACTAAATATCTTCAATAGAATATCATCCACTCTTCAAATATCTGTCTAATATTTTAATGAGCAATCCATCCCACAAGTGCAGTGATACGGGTAATATACATTTACTACCAGCACAGGATGACTGGGAGGGATAGCTGTTCATTTTACCCCACAACTGGTTTCACATGCATTGTACATATGTATTAAAAGATGGGATGATTATCTATTCAGGGACACCAAGATATTTAGGGAGAGAAAGGAAAAAGAGTGGAAAACAGGCAACAAATGCCCTCCCCCAATCATTATGCATGTATTCATCTGAACCAATACTTGTTGGAGAGGAGTGTAGATTAACGGCTTCACAATTACTAATAAATAACACACATTGTTGCTTTCAAGCTCCAACCCCTCCCTGTTCTGTAGTGTTAGCTCTTCTCACAATGGAGTGACACATCTTTCAATCAAATGTTTCAGTGAAAACAGACTTACATTTTAAAAACTCAGCTCTGTTCCTTGGCTCTGGAGCCTGCAGACTGTAAACTGCAACTTCATTCACTGGGCAGAAAAAAAAGAGAGAGAAATAGAATTGAAACATGTGGATTAATACACAACACACACAAGACTCCAAACAGCAATCTGAAAAGAAACAAGGCTTATTCACGGCATTTCAGGGTGTAAAAATCTCTCCTCCCTGCTCATTCTTCCTTGCTGTCTCCCTCCTGCAATATTCATATAGCCAACAATCTGCAAGAGGTCTTTATTAATGTCTTGCAAGTCCTGTCCCTCCTCAAGCCATGGTCTATTTGAGAATTCTCTACCAAAGGAATCTATTTCACACCAACCTGTTGTGGTTATTTTGACTAATTCCCCCTTGCAGAAGTCCTCAATATGGTCTTTAAGTTCAGATACAGCTTTCCTCACAGCCCCAAAAGAGATGTCTGCTGACAGTAACGCTGGGTAAGTCTCCAGCTTCAGGAGGGGCACAGAGAGACTGGAAATTCTACAACAGGAAAGTGGAGAAAAGGAGTTTTCAGTGAAACAGAATGGGGTCCAAAACATTCCTGGGGAAAAGCAAGGATTCATTCAATTGGAGAGGTCTGTCTGAAACCGTCTCAGTTATGGACTTGAGATTTTCTAACAAGCAGTGATGTTACCTGTAGAAAATGGATGTGATCCTCTGTCTGGAAAGCTGTTTCAGTTCAGCGTTTCTCCTCCTTAATCAATCTCCTGCTCCAGTTTCTTCATGCATCCTTCAGCCTGATTCACTGCAGCCTTCTCGTTAGCTCCAATCAGCTCAATAACCCAGTGTGGATCTTCTCAATGGATCGGATCAGCTCAGTAAAGATCTTTTCTTACTTTCCTTTATTTCTATGCATGCAGATCTCTGAGTGAAAGAACACAGTAGAGGAGACATGGTTAGAATTGATATCAAAACACATCAGGCATAGACAGTAAACTTCTGCAGATGTGTTCCAGTCCATCTGTAATAATAATAATAATAATAATAATAATAATAATAATAATAATAATAAATAATAATACCCTCCTTGTCATACCCACTTTCAGTGACCCACAGCCTGTTTCAGCTCTTCAATTTCATTCAGTCTCTCCTGGATTCTCTGTTGTATTTCTGTCTGTGTCTCTCCCAGCTGCTTCTGTGTAGAAACACAGTGACACAGTGACATTTCTGACAGGGCATTGGGTGATATCCTTTCACACCCAACACAGGCCTGTTTAAGTATGCTATTGAAACTGACAGAATCATTTAGTTTATATATATTTTCTATTTTTTTGTACCCCCTTACCTCTTACAATGTTTGCAATAATTCTCAGTTGTTCTTGAATATACACTCTTCAGTTCCAGTTGCATCACTATAGACATCTGTAGCACAGACTAGATCAGACAACATGTGTGTTTAGTAGTAAGACACAACCATCTAGTGCACAGCTGCAAGCAATACAAAAGGACATTTGATCCACAGTAGCTGTCCACTAGATGGTACTGTTTCATACTAGTAACAGTGAATGATGGCTGATCTAGCATGTGTTACATGTTTGTTTTGTGAAGCACCCAGGAAACTGAAGCAGCTTTTTCTTTAATGGATATTTAGGGCTTTGATTTCCGGTTTTAATCGATAAACACAGATAAAAAACAGCCCTGATACAAAAACAATGAATTCAGTGTATACCCAATAAACACCTGAAAAACACTGGACATGGTTAATCAATTCACGCTGACTTGATAAATAAAATAACACAACATAAAAACCTAAGAAGAAAAAAACAAAAAATAAATAAATAAACAAC
>CM072692.1:17302049-17319549 GCA_036884735.1 Huso huso | reverse complement strand
TACAAAACATAGATGATGTGACTGGATATAATAAAATACAATATTGTGCTCTTTACAGAGGGCAACACTAACAAAAGAAGGTGCAGGCTTTACACAGGACCTGGAGGAGCAGCACAGCCGAGGAACAGGGAGCGGTGCTCTTGAAACGTCGAAAAAACCCCCTCCACAGCGACCTGCAGACCACAGTCCTGATCAAAAAGAAGAGCCTCTACAAGGACACCTTAAAGAATATTGCACAACAGGTCATCTGTGTGGTCAGCTTATACAAGAGATGGGCAACTCTAGTCCTCAAATTTGCAGCTTTTCGTTCATGTTCTGCCTCAGTTATCAAGCTCGTAAATGCTCGTTGTCTTTTTTGTACTTATGTTTCTACAAGTTGCTAATCAGAAAATAAAACAAAGATTCCAGCCCCTCAAAGACTGAAAGAGCCAGTTCTTTATTTGCACCAAACAAGCAATCGAAAACTCAGAATTAAAATCAAATGTTACTGTCACACTCTGATGAGATGTTCTATCTTAAATAGGTGTCAATCCTACAAGAATTAGGAAGCAAGGGGGTCATAGTTCTCACTGTAGACTGCAGCTATAAATGATCATGATTTGGGACAGACAAGTGCCTGGACTGGCTGAACGAGCAAATGGAGCTGCAGTGTTGCTTCCTTTCCACCTGCATAGGTCAGGCTTGTCTCTCATCTACAAATTCAGAATTGAAATATATCTTAACTTGTTTCATTGAATTGAAAAGTATGTTTTATAATAAACAGTGTGTGTTCTCATACTCACAAGCATTATATTGAAGGTTAAAGGTATACTTGAAATTTTTGACATATGTAAACACTACTTACAAATCAGTTTCCTCATTTGAGTTAAGATTTTTTTTAAATTAAATTAATATTATTTTATACGTTTAATTTACTTTTAAAACTATATACTATTGTTTTATTTTCCTCAAATTGGCAAGTTCCTCAAACCGCTGATAATTCCAGACACATTCCGAAACTGGACTAGAGAAGCCTGTTTTAAATAATTCAAAATGAAGCTCCAGAAAGGGAAAATTGACAGAAACAGCCATGGATCTTAAAGGGTAACAAATGATGTTTTTGTGTCACATGTCCTCATGTGTTTGCAGCTGCTAAAGTATGGTGAGTCTATTGTTTATTTTTTCTTTAATCTTGATCACTTTTTTTAAATTGCATTCTGTTTCAAGATGGCTTCACATGGGAGCGCACATGTGCCTGCTCAACTACATTTCCCATGATCCTCCTGCTCACATCGTAACAGGTAGATTTACCAGTGACCAATAGGATGATGGGAAATGTAGTTCTGAAAATTGCATGAGAAGACATCGTTGAGCTATCCTGGAAACAGCCAGGGAATACTGCAATTTAAAAGTGAAAACGGTCAAGATTTAAAAAATAATAATGAACACAACACACACACACTTTACTATAGCAGTTGTTGCAACACATGGGAACATGTGACACACAAAAAAGTCCTTTAACCCTTTAACTCAAATGAGGAAATTGATTTGTAAGTAGTAATATTTACCCTTTAAGTTGAATTACACAATATTTTTTTTTTTGCTGGTATAACTTGTAGGAAGTACTTTTTTAATCTTTAGCTGTGCAAATGGCATTTGAAGTATTGAAAAATAAATGTATATATTACCATATTTTCCTTTGTGAGAATGTAGGTGGAAAATTGTAAACTTTTAATAAGCTGATTATAATATATGCCAGCCAATCATACCCATTTTTAGAATCCCTTATAACATATTTACAAGCACATAATACATCAAACTAAATGAATTTAATAAAGATGCTGTATTTATTTTTTTCATTTTTTTAGGAAATGAAGGGCCAATACTAAAAGAGAGAAGGGCAGCACATTCAACACAAAATACACAAGTTAGAGATTTCATTCATTTTTACATTAAATTTAGTTTTGAATTAACTCACACACACACTGTAAGTGTATTAAAATGAATGTATTCATACAACATGGTACTGCAATAACACATATTTCATAAATCATTTTTAATATTATTACAAAAGCAAAAGAGAAAAAAAAGCTGACTCAATATCAAAATCAAAAACAACTGCGATCGACTAGCTGTGCGTTTTGCTGCTCTGGTCTTACAACTATCTGATGACGGTGAAGTCTCCCTGATCACGTTGTAGGGGCGGTCACAAGCTGTCCAATCATACCTTGACTTTGTTTGTAGCCCAATCCATTACAGAGTAATCGATGTGCGAAGTAAACAGAGACACATCTATTGCAAGCAAGCGCGCAGCATTACGCACAACGGATCACGGTTTCTTAACATTTTCTGATCATTTTTCAATTTGTAAAATTTGTAAAATCGAACAAAATGTGGAGCAGTGTTCCAAAGCATCCCAAACGAAGTCGATTCAGTCTTTCTGAAGATTTGGAGGAGATGGATAGTAGTGAAAGTGACGGCGAAAGTGATCAACTTTCTGGGTTGGAGAGCGCTGATTCAATGTCTGAAGCAGCATTTGAAGATGGATTGGATCCTCTTCAGGATTTGTAAGTATAATGGATCCCACTACATTTTATTATTATTATTATTATTATTATTATTATTATTATTATTATTATTATGATGCATAATTTTCAATATGCATTTTTTACTGTAAGTATGTTATTAGAAAATGCAACCATTTGACTCTCAAGGGACACATAGAAATAACGTTTTTTTAACAATTTTTTAGCAACACCATGTCTCATCTGTGCTGTGCTGCTCTATACAGTCTCTGATCTTTACATGCAATAAAAGTTGCAAGAAATAATTGTTGCTTCCTGACATCCTTTATTATTTTCTCATTGATGTTCACTGATTTATTGCATGGGAGTGTTTAGCAAACTTTTCTTTATAATTCCATGATTACAAGGAGTGATGTTACTCACCTAGAGACAGTGTAGGTTTTCTTATCCTTTCAAGATAAGCTGTCTGCCTGCCCCAACAATCACTCACTCAGTTCCATTGTTTGCCAATCAAAGTAAAGATGAAAGGAATTGAGGTGTTTGTAGTCTGGCAGCTTGATTTGAGAGCAGCCAAGTTCTCTGCAGTCTCATTATTATTAGTATTATTATTGTAGACATTTAGCAGACACCTTTATCCAGTAATCAATGTTCACCTCTCAGCAGGGCAAATACTGTGCTTGAATCTGTTGCTCATTGATACTGATAATGGAAATGTTATTCTAATTTTCAATTCATTTCACTTTTTATTTTCAGTGAGGACACTGAAGAAAACCCTCCCCCCTCAACAAGTGAGAGTTTTGATGTTTCTCAGCAGAAAAGCAGACGATCCATTCCCAACCCTCTCCCTTATATCACCTCAAGCATGCCTGCAAGACCAGTTGAGAGCAGGTGGGCAAGCACCCCCACCCCCACCCCCACAACCTCAGACCCTGAGGAGAGGTGGAAATCTGTAACTGAGGACGACGTCGAACCCGTGCAGCACCGCTTCTGTCCTGCACGAGCACCTGGAGCACAACTGGATACTTCAAAAAAGTATTCCCCGCTAGACCTCTTCCAGCTTTACTTCAGCATGAACGTCGTTCAGTCTTTGTGTACAAACACAAATAAAAATGGAAAAAAGCAGCAGGCCCAAAAAAAAATACCAGTGGGATCCAGTTTCAATCAAGGAGCTCTACCAGTTTTAGGAATCCTAATTTTCATGGGGCTACTGACAACTCACACCGTGAGGGATTACTGGAGTCCACGTAGGCCTTATGGAATCCCATTCTGTCACACTGTGATGTCCAGGAAGAGATATGAAGCCATCGCTTGGACTCTGCACATAAGTGACCCAGAGGAAGATAAAGAGAATGATCAGAAGAAAGGAACTCCACAACACGATCGCCTCTTCCGTCTCAGACCCCTCTTGATTCCCTCCTCCTGTCCTGCAAGGCATACTACCACCCCCCCGACAGAACCTTTCAATTGATGAACGCATGGTGGCCTCAAAAGCCAGGATCGGGTTCAAGCAGTACATGAAAGCAAAGCCGATAAAATGGGGCTTCAAGCTGTTTGTGCTGGCTGATGCCCACAGCGGGTACACATGTGATTTCAACATCTACACAGGAAAATCCAAATCAGTTTCTGGGAAAGGACTGAGTTATGACTCCGTTATGAACCTCATAAAGGGTGTCATACTTAGGCACAGGGTACCATGTGTATGTTGACAATTTCTACACCAGCACAACACTGTTTTGGGACCTTTACAAGCTCAAATTTGGAGCATGTGGGACCATTAGAGAAAAAATCTTCAGGGCTTCCCACGGACAAAAGAAACCCTCCCTAAAAAAAAGCTGATGGGGGACAATTGGCTGGATACGAAATGACAAACTGCTGTACACCAAGTGGATGGATACACGTGAAGTGACGATGTGCAGTTCCATTCATAAAGTGTACACAGGAGACAAAGTCCAGAGACGGGTAAGGAATGAAGATGGGACTTGGGGAATGTTTCTGTTCCTACCTTTAAAGGCCTACAATCAGCACATGGGAGGGGTGTATTTGTCAGATGCCCTTATAAAGTACTACAACATGGCACAGAAAACCCAAAAGTGGTACAAGAAAATTTCTTATCATTTCATTGACATTGCTGTTGTCAACAGTTTTCTGCTCCATAAGGAATTGGCACAGGCTCAAACTACAAAGGCACTTTCACAGAAAACGTTTAGAGAGGAGCTATGCAAGCAGCTGGTGGACATCGGGCTTGTGGAGCAGGAGGCCAGTGCGAGTACAGGTAAACTCTGTGTCCCTGTAGCCATTACAGAGGGCAAGGAACTCAACCCCTCCATGAAGTCCTCCTTCGGGCGTAGACACTGTGCTTTGTGCAATGAAGGGAAACTCAGGAACAAAACGCCCTGGAAATGCGAAGCCTGTGATGTGCCATTATGTGTCATTGTGGACAGAAACTGCTTCAAGAAATGGCACATGCGTTAGGAAAAAAAAGACTTAAAAAAACAACTTTCCAAGTATCTTGCTTTTTCTTATTAGCCGCTGTGTTGTCCTGCTTAGTATTTAGTATGTCTTTATATTCATCAGGAAGTTAAATTAGCCTTCTAATTTCAATGGTACCCAAGTTTGGGTTCCTTCTATTATAATTCGACTGAACTCAGATTAATGTTATTGTCTTCAGTCACGTTTCTTTCTAAATAAATCCAAAATAAAATATTTCCTACTAAAATACTTAATATGAATCTGTCAATGCAGAAGCCAATTTAACAAACAGATCCATAATGTATCCAGGAGGATTTGTTTTAATTTCAAGAACATTCTCTGTTTTAATTCTCAACTCTCCATTTTACAGCTCAAACTCTACTTTTCAGCATAAAAACTACAAACATGAATCCATAAGTAATTCTGTCTGGTTTAAGTGTATTTTACTATATAAAATAATATATATATATTATAAAACAATTAAACAATGTATATTAAAATGTCACTCACCAGACTTCTGAATAATTGAATACAGGATTCAGGTACAGCAAAGCTCTTGGTTATTTAAGATTAAATATCTGCTACCTTATTTTCTTTTTGAAGATATATAGAAAATAATAAGAAAAGTGTTCTTCACAGCTGCAAATTCTGAGGTGACTTTCTTGTAGTTTTCTCCTTTTAACCAAGGCAGCCAACCAGCTGCCAACAACTTTTCCAAAAACCCGCCCACTTCTTCCTGAAAACCCGCCCACTTCTTCAAGAAAACCCGCCCACTTCTTCATGAAAACCCGCCCACTTCTTCCTGAAAACCCGCCCAGAACCCGCCCATTCAGCAGCATAAGTTGTGACATCGCAATCACCTGTTGTTCCCCATTGTAAACAAACAGTGACTGTGTTCAATTTGATTGCGGCCCGACAGGACTGCGTAATAACAAAACGAACATTTCTGGGAAGTGGTAGAATTTAAAATAAATCCAATCAAAGTGCACAGTAATAATGAAACTGAAGGAAGACACATTTCTTGATAATGGTGGAGTTTAAATAAACAATCACAAATGCATCCTGAAGAGCCTGCATTGCACATGTAAAGTTACCCATCAGTTTACCAGCTCTCTTCATCTGAAACTTGAGTTTATTTTTTGCCACACAGAGAATCTCCCGCATAATATACTTGCATATCTGTGGAGGGCCCTTTCCTGCTGGTGCTCCTATTAGAACATACACATGAACAATTTTGGTTTATTTTGTCTCAATCATGGCTCCTGTTAGTGCTCCTAGTCCTACACTGAGCTAATTCACCAGCCTCTCATTGCTGCCTTTCACCTTCCTCTGAGGCCTGGGTTCTCTGTCCTGTGCACTAAAAAATCCATAATCAAAGTTCAAAGAGGATTTCAGACATTTCATTTGATTTTACATTTTTTCTTTCAGTCAGAAAGGCAGCACACTGAAGCAAGCCTGTGTGAAGCAGAAAGCAGCAAGGGCCAGTGAGGAGCCTCACAATGTATTTCCACATTCTTAACTGGAATACACATTTATTCTGCTAAAAACAATCACATGGTTAGGTACAGATTACATACATGTGCAGATAATACAGATGTTTGGAGAAATCAAATGAGCATCATTATGACGCATATTTTGTATCCATGTTATCTATAGATATTTTGTCTAATATTTTGCATACAACTACTTAACACTAAAGCAGCTTTCCATTATGTGTCCACCCATAAAACAAAGGCTTGGCATCCAGCATTGTAAATAAGAGCTGTGGGAGTGAGTGCCAAACCTGTGCTTCCTGAAGATATGATCACAGCTGCTTCCTGCATAATAACAAAACATGCATTTTCTGAAATGACAGACTTTCAAATAAATCAAACAAAGTGCACAGTAATCATGAACGTTTCTTGATAATGATAATGGTGGAGTTTAAATAAAAGATCACAAATGAAACTTGAAGGACCTGCATTGCACATGTAAAGTTACCCATCATTTCACCATTTTTTTATTTTATTTATTTGTTTATTTAGCAGACGCCTTTATCCAAGGCGACTTACAGAGACTAGGGTGTGTGAACTATGCATCAGCTGCAGAGTCACTTACAACTACATCTCACCCGAAAGACGGAGCACAAGGAGGTTAAGTGACTTGCTCAGGGTTACACAATGAGTCAGTGGCTGAGATGGGATTTGAACCGGGGACCTCCTGGTTACAAGCCCTTTTCTTTAACCCCTGGACCACACACCATGCGCTCATGATTTGAAACTTGAGTTTTGCCACACAGACACATAATATACTGTACTTGCATATCTGTGGAGGGCCCTTGCCCTGCTGTTGCTCCTATTAGAACTTACACATGAACAACTTCTGTTAGAGCTCTTAGTCCTAGGAGAACCACTGTGTAAATGTGATGGACTCGCCTCCACAGCACCTCACACCAGCTGCCCATGCACACTTCAAGACCCTGATCAACACAAACCAAAGACCGCTGAACAACAAGCCTGGCCTCCCCCCAACCAAACCAAGCTGCATCAACAACATTCAAAGCTGCACAACAGCAGAAAACACCAGCAGAGGCCCGGAATAAAAAGAACAAGCTTGTTTCCATGTTTAGACTGTCCATTTCTCCTGATTTATCACGGTATTAACAATGTGTTTGACTGCTGTGTTAGAGTGTCTAGTTCTGCACAGGAATATAAGAAGGATGGAACTCCAGCCATTGGAATAGTTGTGTCAATACCCTCGATTCAGCATGAAGTGTGATCCTGGGCTGGAATCACAATATGTGCATTCAGTTTCCCAGCAATGACAGACACAACAGAACAGCACAGACCTGTCAGCACCTACTGATGCTAGACCCCTGCGATATGAGAACCAGGCAGAGCCGCAGTGACTGCTTCAGTTGTTCTCCAGATCCCTGGCATGGATTCTGGGATGTATAGAAGCTGCATCTCCCTGTTGCCAGTCAGTTTCAGTTCCAATGGTAGAACAGCACATCAGATCCTATTGCAGTGACTTTGAGAGAGGGCTGACAGGAGGAAGTCCTCGCTTCACTGCCGTATCCAAGACAACACACAATCCTGATGTTTCGTTCACAAGGAACAACAGTCTCCACAGTGATTGGACTCTCTCTATGTGTGGCTCATTCTGGAGAACAGACTCCCACCCCAATGCAATAACATACAAGTTCCCTGGCAAATTACATTTAATAGAGAAAAGTGTAAAGCACTGCACGCAGGCAATAAAAATGTGCATTATAAATATCATATGGGAGATACTGAAATTGAAGAAGGAATCTATGAAAAAGACCTAGGAGTTTATGTTGACTCAGAAATGTCTTCATCTAGACAATGTGGGGAAGCTATAAAAAAAAGGCCAACAAGATGCTCAGATATATAATGAAAAGTGTTGAATTTAAATCAAGGGAAGTAATGCTAAAACTTTACAATGCATTAGTAAGACCTCATCTAGAATATTGTGTTCAGTTCTGGTCACCTCGTTACAAAAAGGATATTGCTGCTCTAGAAAGAGTGCAAAGAAGAGCAACCAGAATTATCCCGGGTTTAAAAGGCATGTCGTATGCAGACAAGCTCAAAGAATTGAATCTGTTCAGTCTTGAACAAAGAAGACTACGCAGCGATCTGATTCAAACATTCAAAATCCTAAAAGGTATTGACAATGTCGAGCCAGGGGACTTTTTGAAAAAAGAAACAAGGACCAGGGGTCACAAATGGAGATTAGATAAAGGGGCATTCAGAACAGAAAATAGAAGGCACTTTTTTACACAGAGAATTGTGAGGGTCTGGAACCAACTCCCCAGTAATGTTGTTGAAGCTGACACCCTGGGATCCTTCAAGAAGCTGCTTGATGAGATTCTGGGATCAGTAAGTCTCCAGACAAGCTTCCCAGCGCCAGCACTGTGTGTGTGTGTCAGTACCTGTGTGTGTGATTGTGTGTTTGTATCAGTACCTGTGTGTGTGTCTGTGGGTCTGTGTGTGTGTGGGTCAGTACCTGTGTGTGTGTGTGTGTGTGTGTGTGTGTGTGTGTGTGTGTCAGTATCTCTGTGTGCGGGGGTCGGTATCTGTGTGTGTCTGTGTGTGCGTGTCGTACCTATGTGTGTGTGTGCGTGTCAGTACC
This sequence comes from Huso huso, assembly GCA_036884735.1. NCBI lineage: Eukaryota > Metazoa > Chordata > Actinopteri > Acipenseriformes > Acipenseridae > Huso > Huso huso. Next base: position 17,310,445 of record CM072692.1, on the reverse strand, counting down.
AGTCTGTGTGTGTCAGTACCTGTGTAATGCGTGTCTGTGTGTCAGTACTGTGTGTGTCAGTACCTGCCAATGCGTGTCAGTACCGATGCGTGTGTGTGTGTGCGTGTCAGTACCTGTGTGTGTGTGTGCGTGTCAGTTCCTGTGTGTATTTGTGTGTGTGTGTGCGTGTCAGTTCCTGTGTATATTTGTGCGTGTCAGTTCCTGTGTGTATTTGTGCGTGTCAGTTCCTGTGTGTATTTGTGCGTGTCAGTTCCTGTGTGTATTTGTGCGTGTCAGTTCCTGTGTGTATTTGTGTGTGTGTGTGCTTGTCAGTATCTGTGTGTGTGTGTGTGCGTGTCAGCACCTGTGTGTATTTTTGTGTGTGTGTGCGTGTCAGTTCCTGTGTGTATTTGCGTGTGTCAGTTCCTGTGTGTATTTGTGTTTGTGTGTTTGTTTGTGTTCTTGTCTACCTATCTAAGTGGGGTCTTAGGTGTGGTTACACATCCACCAAGTGGGGACTCGGTAGCCAGGTGGGGACCAAATCCAAAACCCCAACGGACTTGTTTCAATTGTGTTGCAGAGGAGAAACCCAGCTAACTGAGGAACGCAGTGATTCAGTAGAGAGAGGCATGGACCCGACTCCAAGGAGAAGAAGAAGGAGTAAAGAGAATGACCGCCTGATATGTCACAAGAGCCTGCCAGGTACTGAAAGTCTTTTCTTATTAGTTCGCAGTGCATTTGGCATGCTGAATAATACCTTTACTAAGAAGCTGTTCAGGAATCCAAATCACTGAGCTGAATCTCAAGCCCAGGGTTAGAGTCCAGACCTCTCTGTGCTTCACAATGCTTCCCTATGCTTTACCAGACCTCTCTGCTTTACAATGCTTCCTATGCTTTACCAGACCTCTGTGCTTTACAATGCTTCCCTATGCTTTTTTACAATGCGTCCTATGCTTTACCAGACCTCTCTGTGCTTTACAATGCGTCCTAATATGCTTTACCAGACCTCTCTGTGCTTTACAATGCTTCCCTATGCTTTACCAGACCTCTCTGTTTTTACAATGCTTCCCTATGCTTTACCAGACCTCTGTGTGTTTTTACAATGCTTCCTTATGCTTTTACCACACCTCCCTATGCTTTACTATGGCTCTCTCTGCTTTACAATGCTTCCCTATGCTTTACCACACCTCCTGTGCTTTACAATGCTCCCTATGCTTTACCACGCCTCTGTGCTTTACAATGCTTCCCTATGTTTTACCACACCTATCTGTGCTTTACAGTCTTCCCTATGCTTTACCAGACCCTCTGTGCTTTACAATGCTTCCCTATGCCGGACCAGACCTCTCTGTGCTTTACAATGCTTCCCTATGCTTTGCCACGCCTCTCTGTGCTTTAATGCTTCCCTATGCTTTTACCAGACTCTCTGTGCTTTACAATGCTTCCCTATGCTTTACCGGACCTCTCTGTGCTTTTACAATGCTTCCCTATGCTTTTACCAGACCTCTCTGTGCTTTACAATGCTTCCATATGCTTTTACCACCTCTCTTGCTTTATAATGCTTCCTATGGCTTTACTGTAGCTCTGTGGCTGCAATGCTTCCCTATGCTTTGCCACACCTCTCTGTGCTTTACAATGCTTCCCTATGCTTTACCACACCTCTCTGTGCTTTACACAATGCTTCCCTATGCTTTGCCACACCTCTCTGTGCTTTACAGTGCTTCCTATGCTTTACCAGACCCCTCTGTGCTTTAGTAATGCTTCTAATGGTTTGCCAGACCTCTGTGTTTTACAATGCTTCCCTATGCTTTACCACACCTCTGTGCTTTACAATGCTTCCCTATGCTTTACCAGACCTCTCTGTGCTTTACAATGCTTCCCTATGCTTTACCAGACCTCTCTGTGCTTTACAATGCTTCCCTATGCTTTACCAGACCTCTCTGCTTTACAATGCTTCCCTATGCTTTACAATGCTTCCCTACGCTTTACCACACCTCTCTGTGCTTTACAATGCTTCCTTATGCTTTACCACACCTCTCTGTGCTTTACAATGCTTCCCTATGCTTTGCCAGACCTCTTTCTCTCTCATTCACCTCTTTCTTGCTCATTCTCATTTGAAAAACCATGTTAATGAGTATTAAGAAATAAGAAAAAGTCAGTCTATCACGTTAATTTTTTATTAAATCACATTACTAAAATCTGAAATATTAAACATTTTATGGAAATAAAAAAACAAAAACACACACACAATAAAGCAAACTTAAGTTCACTTTTTAAAAAACTGTTACAGCACTGAGTATTGGATGCCATTTTCTAAAATATATATAAAACATAACAATTCTTAAAAAATAAATTAAATACAGTTATTTCGTATGAATTCCATTTGTTTATAAAACCTCGTTTCGCTCTGCAGGTGGCGCCGTTTAACCCCCTAACTTTCATCCAAAGTTGTGTCAGATTGAACATTCCCTTCACCCAAGGAGTGGAGAGGACAGACAGGGAGTTCAATACAAAGGGTTTCTTACAACACAAAACAGTCTAGTTCAGCTGGCAGATTGTTACAGGGGAATCATATTCAAGCACAAACCCAGGATAGAGCGGCTCAGTGAATGTGGTTTGGAATCTGTGCAGGAGGGTCATTGTGTCAGAGACGCCATAAAAGGACAGCGTGCCGGCATTAAAGTCCAGATATACTCCTATTCTGGGGGAGCGGGGGTAAGTTATTACAGTTTCATTGTTATTGTGCCAGGCAGAGTAACTGGAATCAGAGCAGTCCAAACTCCAGGACTTGTCATTAAATCCAAGGACACAGGAATGATCCCCTCCTTTCCTGCTGATTCCTTTATATGTGACTCCTATAGAAGCCCCTCCCCCACTCCACTCAATCTCCCAGTAACAGCGAGTCCCAGACAAACCCTCTCTGCAAAGCACTTGGGCATACACGTCAAATCTCTCTGGGTGATCGGGATATCTTTGGGTCTCTCTCCTGCATGTCACCTTTCTGTTTCCTTCAGACAGACAGAGGATTCTATGCGCTGTGTTGGGGTCCAGTGTGAGCTGACAGGAATCTGATTGAAGAGAAGAGGACGGGTAGAGGAGAGAGGGTTAGAAAAGTCAAATCACTGAGAAAATCAACAGTCATTGTCTGCTGCATTCTTAAATCACTCCCTCCCCCCTGCTTCACCAATCCCTGCACCCTCCTCTATGCTCCCTCATCCCTCCTCTCCTTCTCCATGCTCTCTCCTCCCTCCTCCCTGATCTATCCTCCCTGCTTCCTCCTCCTTCTATAGTCCCTGCTCTATGGTCCCTCCTCTTTGCTCCCTCTTCTGTCCTTCCTCCTCCCTCTATACTCCCTCTATACTCCCTCCTTGCTGCTCCCTCCTGTAAGCTCTCTCCTCCATACTCCCTCCTCCATACTCCCTCCTGTATGCTCCTCTCTTCTTCATGTATGCTCCCCCCTCCCTCTTCCCTCCACCCCTATGCTCCCTGCTCTCTCCTGTATGCTCCCTACTGCTCTCTCCTCCCTGCTGCCTCTTCCCTCCTCTATGCTACCTCCTGTGTCCTGTTGCTCCCTCTTCCCTGCTCTCTCCTATATGCTCCCTCCTCCCTGCTCCCTCCTCCATCTATGCTCAATCCTCCCTGCTCCCGCCTCCCTACTCTCTCCTGTATGATATCTCCTCCCCAAATACAACTCTGCATACAATTACAGTTCACTTAATGTTCCTACAGGGTATGTGTTGCTATTTTACCCACTCAGACCCATTGCTTACTAAATATCTTCAATAGAATATCATCCACTCTTCAAATATCTGTCTGATATTTTAATGAGCAATCCATCCCACAAGTGCAGTGATACTGCAATATACATTTACTACCAGCACAGGATGACTGGGAGGGATAGCTGTTCATTTTACCCCACAACTGGTTTCACATGCATTGTACATGTATTAAAAGATGGGATGATTATCTATTCAGGGATAGCAAGATATTTAGGGAGAGAAAGGTCTGAGTGGAAAAACAGGCAACAAATGCCCCTCCCCCAGTCATTCTGCACGTATTCATCTGAACCAATACTTGATGGAGAGGTGTAGATTAATGGCTTCACAATTACTAATAAATAATAATAATTGCTGCCCTCAAGCTCCACCCCTCCTGTTCTGTAGTGTTAGCTCTTCTCACAATGGGTGACACATCTTTCAATCAAATGTTTCAGTGAAAACAGACTTACATTTTAAAAACTCAGCTCTGTTCCTTGGCTGTGGAGCCTGCAGACTGTAAACTGCAACTTCATTCACTGGGCAGAAAAAAAGAGAGAGAAATAGAATTGAAACATGTGGATTAATACACAACACACACAAGACTCCAAACAGCAATCTGAAAAGAAACAAGGCTTATTCACGGCATTTCAGGGTGTAAAAATCCGTACTTCAAGATGTTCATGATTACAATGAATATGTATTCCTTCTGTATCGGTGCAGCAGCCAAAGTCAATGTGAACACGTCTGCCACTGCACTGGAGTCTTGTTTTCCTTCCTCTCCATCACATATCTTTACCCAACAGTACAGTGTCCATATTAGGACACCCTTGTGCATCAAACATGCAGCAGTCATTGTCTGCTCCATCCTCACATCACTCCCTCCTCCCTGCTCCCTCCTCCCTGCTTCATCAGTCCCTGCTCTGTATTCCCTGCTCCCTCCTTCCTGCTCCTTCTTCCATGTTTTCTCCTCCCTGTTGCCTCCTCTCTCTTCCCTGCTCCCTCCTCCATGCTTCCTCCTCCCTGCGCCTTCGTCCATGCTCTCTCCTTCCTGCTCCCTGCTCTCTCCTACCTGCTGCCTCCCACTCCTCCCTGCTGTCTCCTCCCTCCTCCCTCCTCCATCCTCCCTGCTGCAATATTCATATAGCCAACAATCTGCAAGAGGTCTTTATTAATGTCTTGCAAGTCCTGTCCCTCCTCAAGCCATGGTCTATTTGAGAAATCTCTACCAAAGCAATCTATTTCACACCAACCTGTTGTGGTTATTTTGACTAATTCCCCCTTGCAGAAGTCCTGAATATGGTCTTTAAGTTCAGATACAGCTTTCCTCACAGCCCCAAAAGAGATGTCTGTATTGACAGTAACGCTGGGTAAGTCTCCAGCTTCAGGAGGGGCACAGAGAGACTGGAAATTCTACAACAGGAAAGTGGAGAAAAGGAGTTTTCAGTGAAACAGAATGGGGTCCAAAACATTCCTGGGGAAAAGCAAGGATTCATTCAATTGGAGAGGGCTGTCTGAAACTGTCCCAGTTATGGATTTGAGATTTTCTAATAAGCAGTGATGTTACCTGTAGAAAATGGATGTGATCCTCTGTCTCTGAAAGCTGTTTCAGCTCAGCGTTTCTCCTCCTTAGCTCAGCAATCTCCTGCTCCAGTTTCTTCATCGTCCTTCAGCCTGATTCACTGCAGCCTTCTCGTTAGCTCAATCAGCTCAATAACCTCAGTGTGGATCTTCTCAATGGATCGGATCAGCTCAGTAAAGATCTTCTCACTTTCCTTTATTTCTATGCATGCAGATCTCTGAGTGAAAGAACACAGTAGAGGAGACATGGTTAGAATTGATATCAACAACACATCAGGCATAGACAGTAAACTTCTGTAGATGTGTTCCAGTCCATCTGTTAATAATAATAATAATAATAATAATAATAATAATAATAATAATAATAATAATAACCCCCTCTTGTCAATACCCACTTTCAGTGACTCCACAGCCTGTTTCAGCTCTTCAATTTCTTTCAGTCTCTCTTGGATTCTCTGTTGTATTTCTGTCTGTGTCTCTCCCAGCTGCTTCTGTGTAGAAACACAGTGACACAGTGACATTTCTGACAGGGCATTGAATGATATCCTGTCACACTCAATACAGACTATTTCAGAGCAGGCTGTGTTTTCACACTTCTCCTCCCTTTATATGGAGTTAGATTAACATAAGAACATAAGAACATAAGAAAGTTTCCAAACGAGAGGAAGCCATTCAGCCCATCTTGCTCGTTTGGTTGTTAGTAGCTTATTGATCCCAGAATCTCATCAAGCAGCTTCTTGAAGGATCCCAGGGTGTCAGCTTCAACAACATTACTGGGGAGTTGGTTCCAGACCCTCACAATTCTCTGTGTAACGATACACACATTATGCACACAGATACCCTAAGGGTCGAATGCACCAGCGTGGATTAACCACTAACCCAGATTAAATCAAGGATTATATTTGAATCATGTTGCACAAAACTTTAAACCAGGATTTATATGTAATCCTTGTTTAAAATTAATCCAATGTTAAACATTTAAAAGATTAAAATATAATGACATTGCATTTTAATCCATATTTAAATGTGATAGCTGAATTAAATTTAAACCTTCCTTGGAGGTGGTTTAAACTTGGACAAAGGCAGCATTTTCAAACAACATGTGTGTATAGTAGTAAGATACAGCACCATCTAGTGCACAGCTGCCAGCAATACAAAAGGACACTTGATCCACAGTAGCTGTCCACTAGATGGTACTGTTTCATACTAGTAACAGTGAATGATGGCTGATCTAGCATGTGTTACATGTTTGTTTTTGTGAAGCACCTAGGAAACTGAAGCAGCTTTCTCTTTAATGGATATTTAGGGCTTCTGATTTCCGTTTTTAATCGATAAACACAGATAAAACAGCACTGAAACAAAACAATGAAATCAGTGTAAAAAATGCCTAAATACACAAAATCCCCAGAAGAATGAGCTCGTGAGCAGAAGGACTTCACTGTGGAAGACAGCAAAGGAAAGAGGGGACTAGTAGGGAGAGCGAAAGAAATTGTAGATTTTAACAAACAAAATCCCAAATAGGTTATTACATTTCGTTTTAAACTAACTTAAACATATCTGTTTTAATCATGTAAAAATGTGTTTTAACGCACCAAATTAAGCTATTTTTTCTGCCCGATTTATATTGTATATCATGTAAATATTGTATATCATATTAATCTTGTATATTATTAATATTATTAATTTATATCATAGGAGATGCCCTTATCCAGGGTGAATTACAATTGTTACAAGATATCACATTATTTTGACATACAATTATCCATTTATACAGTTGGGTTTTTACTGGAGCAATCTAGGTAAAGTACCTTGCTCAAGGGTACAGCAGCAGTGTCCCCCACCTGGGATTGAACCCACGACCCTCGGTCAAGAGTCCAGAGCCCTAACCACTACTCCATATCATATTAATCTTGTATATTGTATATCATATTAATCTTGGTCTTTTTCTTTTTTTTTAAATTAGGTGATTGACTTTTTCTGGGAATGTCATTTTTTAAAAGTTTAACTAATTAAACTATAATATCTTAAACAGTGAAACTGATCTATGATTTTATTAAATTGCAAGATACATATAAAAAAACACTAGGAATATAAATCATGCTAATTTTACACTACAAATTCAATGCACCACAAAACAGCTGAACAAATCCTTCTTACCCTGTGAGGCAGGGCTGAGGTCCTGCGTGTAAATAGTGTGTTTTTATTTGATTGTAAAAAATGTTTTTGATAATCAAGTGTGTGCTAGATATGGCAGGGCATATTCAAATCCAGGATTTTAATCCCACCCAAGTCTAGAGAGGAGGTGTCAGGAGACTGTTCCTGGGCAGGACCTCCTTTCTTGTTTGGTCAAATTTTATTTTCTAGTTGTTTTCAAGCAGTGTTTTGTTTTGAATGTTTTGTGTTTTTTGTATCAAAGAAAACCTCCTGTGTCTCTCCTGTCAATCAGCGATAGCCACACCCCTAACAACGCCCCCTGTTACATCCTGAAATATATTGTAGTACATCATAGTTTAGAAAGAGCAATTAAAAACTAGGGCTCTTTAAATAGCTCTTAATATACAATTAAAATCTGATCTCATGTGAAACTGTATAAACTAGTAAACAGACATGTTAAATATCCTGGGAATTCTTATCTTCTAGGATAGCTACAAGGAAATGGTTCAAACCCTTACCTGTTTCACACTCCTTTCTACCTCAGCCCAGACTGTATCATGGCTCTTGTGTTCATTTTGTGAACAAAATAAGCAAATACACGTCTGATCGGTTCTACAGAAGACCTCACATAATCGTTGGTGTTCAGCACAAAGCTTCTGCTCCAGATTTCCAATTGCATTGATCAGCTTGTGCCTCTTGAAAGCAGCCCCCTCATAGTGTGGCTTGACGTGTGTTTCACAGTAAGAGGCCAGGCACGTCAAACAGGATTTCACAGCTTTGAACTTTCTCCCAGTGCAGAAATCACACGGCACATCTCCAGGTCCAGCATAACTTTGAGCAGGAGGAGGATTGAGTCCTGTCTTCTTTAATTTCTCCACAACTTCAGCCAGCATGGTGTTTCTGCACAGATCAGGCCTTGGGGTAAAGGTC
>CM072692.1:17288127-17301549 GCA_036884735.1 Huso huso | reverse complement strand
TGGAGAATAAAATCTAATCAGAAACCGCCATAGAAAATCCTCATCAGGTAAGAAATGTAAAGAACATGATGACGTTTAAACCTTTAACCTCAGTGTGGTCCCCATGAGTGTTCATTAATATCTATCTATCAGGAGAGTTTTCAAAATGAGCAATTGTATCTGTTCATGAAAACACAGCAGCATGGCTGATTGAAATGAAATCTATTTGAAATGTTTGATGAAGGGGGTCGGGAGGTGGGGTCCTATTACCTGTAACACAGGAAGGAAGGAAGTGAACGGGGAGAGGAAACCAGTGTGGGGCTGCAGGATCAATGGGCTTCACCTGAGTCAAAGAGAGTGGAAATAAAAAGTGTGGAAAACAAAACGAGGCAAAACAAGAAGGACTTGAGAGAACGATGTTCTGCTGATGAGAGGAAGACATTGTCTGAAATGAATAGAACAAATACTGCACAGATTTGAAAAGTAGGTCCCTTGATTGTAAGCTTTGTTTGAGTGTCTGTTCTGTATAAAATGGTTTAACTCATGAAATCAGCACTGTAATAAATGAGTATGTCAGTAACATTACACACCCTGTCTGATAACACTAGAACATGTCTAGTTCTCATAATATACAGCCTCCCTGGACTGGAGGACCACCCTTCACGTTCTCTTGGGGAGAGCAGTTCAGACTCTGTGCCTCAAGCTTGCCCTGAACTGGAGGGAAGAAAGCAGTTGGTGCTCAGAGACAAGTTTGTGGTTGAGGACTAATGGACTTTGAGATGTGGATTAATGCCCAGACTTCAGAACCCAACCCCACAGAAGTGAAGGTCTAGTGCAGTCAGATACATACTGTAGCTATAGAAGGGTTACTGTGACAATGCCATTCTCAAACTCCAGTCCCACTCACAACTCTCTCCTCTGCCCCTCACACTGATTCAGCAGACTCTGCTCAGCTCCTGCTTGTCTAAACCTGGCCTCAGTCCAAAAACCCCACCTCTTAGAGCTTTACACAATTCCAGGAAATCAGCACAGTTTCATTTCTTGTGAAATAGTCAGTCTCTGTCTCTCTGCAGCAAGAATGGCTTCAAAAGTATGGTCAGAGGATCAGTTTAGCTGTTCAGTGTGTCTGGAGCTATTGAAGGATCCAGTCACTATTCCATGTGGACACAGTTACTGTATGGGGTGTATTAAGAACTGCTGGGATCAGACTGATCATACAGGTGTCTACAGCTGCCCCCAGTGCAGAGAGACCTTTACCCCAAGGCCTGATCTGCGCAGAAACACCATGCTGGCAGAACTTGTGGGAGGAATTAAAGAAGACAGGACTCAATCCTCCTCCTGCTCAAAGATATGCTGGACCTGGAGATGCTGTGTGATTTTGCACTGGGAGAAAAGTTCAAAGCTGTGAAATCCTGTTTGACGTGCCTGGCCTCTTACTGTGAAACACACGTCAAGCCACACAGTGAGGTTACTCCATTAAAGAGGCACAAGCTGATCAATGCAATTGGAAATCTGGAGCAGAAGCTTTGTGCTGAACACCAGAAGGTTTTGGAGGTCTTTTGTAGAACCGATCAGACGTGTTTTGTTTGTTGTACACAAGATGAACACAAGAGCCATGATACAGTCTCAGCTAAGAAAGAAAGGAGTGTGAAACAGGTAAGGGTTTGAACCATTTCCTTGTAGCTATCCTAGAAGATAAGAATTCCAGGGATATTTAACATGTCTGTTTACTAGGTTATACAGTTTCACATGAGATCAGATTTTAATTGTATATTAAGAGCTATTTAAAGAGCCCTAGTTTTTAATTGCTCTATCTAAACTATGATGTGCTACAATGTATTTCAGGGTGTAACAGGGGTGTTGTTAGGGGTGTGGCTATCGCTGATTGACAGGAGAGACACAGGAGGTTTTCTATGATACAAAAACACAAAACATTCAAAACAAAACACTGCTGGAAAACAACTAGAAAATAAAAGATGATCAAACAAGAAAGGAGGTCCCGCTCCAGGAACAGTCTCCCTGACACCTCTCTCTAGACTTGGGTGGGATTAAAATCCTGGATTTGAGTATACCCTGCCATATCTAGCACACACTTGATTAGCAAAAACATTATTTACAATCAAATAAAAATACAGTATTTACACTACAGGACCTCAGCCCTGCCTCACAGGGTAAGAAGGATTTGTTCAACTGTTTTGTGGTGCATTGGAATTTTGTGCTTGTAAAACCAAGATGATTTATATTCCTAGATTTTTTTATATGTATCTTTGTGACTATATAAAATCATAGATCAGTTTCATTGGGCCAGATATTATAGTTTAATTAGTTAAACTTTTAAAAAATGACATTCCTTGAAAAGTCAAGCACCTAATTTAAAAAAAACAAAAAGACCAAGATTAATATGATATACAATATACAAGATTAATATGATATTCAATATAAGGTGGGCAGAAAAAATAGCGTAATTTGGTGCGTAAAAACACATTTTTACATGATTAAAACAGATATGTTTAAATTAGTTTAAAACGAAATTTAATAACCTATTTGGGATTTTTTTAAAATCTACAATTTTTAACCACCTACTAGTCCCCTCTTTCCTTTGCATCTCTTCCACAGTGAAGTCCTTCTGCTCACGGGCTCATTCAAAAAAAAAGATTTTGTGTATTTAGGCATTTTTTACACTGATTTCATTGTTTTGTATCAGTGCTGTTTTATCTGTGTTTATCGATTAAAAAGAAATATGAAGCCTAAATATCCATTATAGCTGCTTCGGTTTCCTCAGTGCTTAACAAAACAAACATGTAACACATGCTAGATCAGCCATATTCACTGTTACTAGTATGAAACAGTACCATCTAGTGGACAGCTACTGTGGATCAAGTGTCCTTTTGTATTGCTGACAGCTGTGCACTAGATGGTGCTGTATCTTTCTATACACACATGTTGTCTGAAACTGCCTTTGTCCAAGTTTAAACCACCTCAGGAAGGTTTCAATTTAATTCAGCTATCACATTTAAACATGGATTAAAATGAGTGGTGCAATTTCATTATATTTAATCTTTTAAATGTTTAAAATTGGATTAATTTTAAACAAAGGATTACATATAAATCCTGGTTTAAAGTTTTGTCCAACATGATTCAAATATAATCCTTGATTTAATCTGGGTTAGTGGTTAATCACGCTGGTGCATAAACCCTTAGGGAATCTGTGTGCATAATGTGGATCGTTACACAGAGAATTGTGAGGGTCTGAAACAACTCCCCAGTAATGTTGTTGAAACTGACACCCTGGAATCCTTCAAGAAGCTGCTTGATGAGATTCTGGGATCAATAAACTAAGAACCAAAGAGCAAGATGGGCGAATGGGGCCTCCTCTGTTGTAAACTTTCTTATGTTCTTATGTTCTTATGTTAATAAAAAACTATTTAAAAGGGGAGAGGTGTGAAAACACAGCCTGCTCTGAAATAGTCTGTATTGAGTGTGACAGGATGTCATTCAATGCCCTGTCAGAAATGTCACTGTGTCACTGTGTTTCTACACAGAAGCAGCTGGGAGAGACACAGACAGAAATACAACAGAGAATCCAGGAGACTGAAAGAAATTGAAGAGCTGAAAAAGGCTGTGGAGACACTAAAAGTGGGTATTGACAAGAGGGGGTATTATTATTATTATTATTATTATTATTATTATTATTATTATTATTATTATTATTAACAGATGGACTGGAACACATCTACAGAAGTTTACTGTCTATGCCTGATGTGTCTTTGATATCAATTCTAACCATGTCTCCTCTACTGTGTTCTTTCACCAGAGATCTGCATGCATAGAAATAAAGGAAAGTGAGAAGATATTTACTGAGCTGATCCGATCCATTGAGAAGATCCACACTGAGGTTATTGAGCTGATTGGAGCTAACGAGAAGGCTGCAGTGAATCAGGCTGAAGGACACATGAAGAAACTGGAGCAGGAGATTACTGAGCTAAGAAGAAGAAACTCTGAGCTGAAACAGCTTTCAGAGACAGAGGATCACATCCATTTTTACAGGTAACATCACTGCTTGTTAGAAAATCTCAAGTCCATAACTGGGACGGTTTCAGACAGACCTCTCAATTGAATGAATCCTTGCTTTTCCCCAGGAATGTTTTGGACCCCATTCTGTTTCACTGAAAACTCCTTTTCTCCACTTTCCTGTTGTAGAATTTCCAGTCTCTCTGTGCCCCTCCTGAAGCTGGAGACTTACCCAACATTACTGTCAATACAGACTTCTCTCTTTTGGGGCTGTGAGGAAAGCTGTATCTGAACTTAAAAGACCATTGAGGACTTCTGCAAGGGGGAATTAGTCAAAATAACCAAAAACAGGTTGGTATGAAATAGATTCCTTTGGTAGAGATTTCTCAAATAGACCATGGCTTGAGGAGGGACAGGACTTGCAAGACATTAATAAAGACCTCTTGCAGATTGCTGGCTATATAAATGTGTAGTATTGAGAAGGGAGGAGGCAGCAGAGAGGAGGAAGGAGGTGAGGAGGCAGGCAGGTGGGAGGAGCAAGGAGGGCAGAGCAGGGAGCATGGGGAGGGAGCATGGACGGAGAAGAGAGAATTAAGCAGGGAGCATGGAGGAGAGGGTGAAGAGAAAGGAAGGAGCATGAAGGAGAGATCAGGGAGGAGACAGAAAAGAGGCAACAGGGATGAGGGGCAGAGAGAAGGGGCATGAAGACTGGAAGAGACAGCAGGGAGGAGGGAGCATGAAAAGAGTGAGCAAGGAGGAGGGATCACATAAGTGGGAGGAGGCAACATGGAGGAGGGAGCAGGGAGAAGGAGCAGGAGGAAGGAGCAGGGAGTGATGAAGCAGACTGGAGGGAGAGGGTGCATGCAGGAGGGAGCAGGAGTTGATAGGAGGGAGAATGGAGGATGGAACGGACTGATGAAGCAGAGAGGAGGAAGTGATGAGGATGGGCAGACAATGACTGTTGTATGTTTGATGCACAAGGTGTCCTAATATGGACACCGTACTGTTGAGCAAAAGATATGTGATGGAGAGGAAGGAACACAAGACTCCAGTGCAGTGGCAGATGTGTTCACATTGACTTTGGCTGCTGCGATACAGAAGGAATACATATTCATTGTAATCATGAACATCTTGAAGTACGGATTTTTACATCCTGAAATGCTGTGAATAAGCCTTTTTTCTTTTCAGATTGCTGTTTGGAGTCTTGTGTGTGTTGTGTATTAATCCACATGTTTCAATTCTATTTTCTCTCTTTTCTGCCCAGTGAATGAAGTTGCAGTTTACAGTCTGCAGGCTCCAGAGCCAAGGAACAGAGCTGAGTTTTTAAAATGTAAGTCTGTTTTCACTGAAACATTTGATTGAAAATGTGTCACTCCATTGAAAGCTAAACACTACAGAACAGGGAGGTGGAGCTTGAGGGCAGCAATTATTATTATTTATTAGTAATTGTGAAGCCGTTAATCTACCTCCCTCCAACAAGTATTGGTTCAGATGAATACATGCAGAATGACTGGGGGGGGGCATTTTGTTGCCTGTTTTTCCACTCAGACCTTTCTCTCCCTAAATATCTTGGTATCCCTGAATAGATAATCATCCCATCTTTTAATACATGTACAATGCATGTGAAACCAGTTGTTTGGTAAAATGAACAGCTATCCCTCCCAGTCATCCTGTGCTGGTAGTAATGTATATTGCAGTATCACTGCACTTGTGGGATGGATTGCTCATTAAAATATTAGACAGATATTTGAAGAGTGGATGATATTCTATTTTGAAGATATTTAGGTACAAGGGGTCTGAGTGGGTAAAATAACAACACATACCCTGTAGGAACATTAAGTGAACTGTAATTGTATGCAGAGCTGCATTTGATTGGTTCAATTGAAGAAGTTTGATAAGATCGAGGAATTATAATGAACAAAACAATCAAACAGCAAGAGGGTTTAAAGGGTTCATAAGGTCCTTTGTATTTTATTGTGTTGCATGTTCCAATGTGTTTGCTACAACTGTTTTACGTGAGGGTGTGTATTGTTTTTAATTATTTTTATTTTTATTACATTTTGACCACTTTTTATACTTATAGATAACTACATGTAACTCATGGGCCTCTCAATTCATTTCCCATCATCCTCCTGCTCACATATGTGGTGAGATGGAATTACCAGTGAGCAGGAGGATGATGGGAAATGAAGTTCTGAGAGGTCCATGTCGGGTCCTGGGAAGCCATCTTGAGGCAGAAAATGCAATTTAAAAGTTTAAAAAAGTGGTCAAAATGTATTAAAAAAAATAATTAAAACAACACACACACCTTCCATAAACTAGGATGTGAGGATGCAGCAGACAATGACTGTTGATTTTCTCAGTGATTTGACTTTTCTAACCGTCTCCTCTACCCGTCCTCTTCTCTTCAATCAGATTCCTGTCAGCTCACACTGGACCCCAACACAGCGTATAGAGAGCTCTGTCTGTCTGAAGGGAACAGAAAGGTGACACAGAGGAGAGAGAACCAGAGATATCCTCATCACCCAGAGATTTGATCGCTATCCCCAAGTGCTTTGCAGAGGGTTTGTCTGGGACTCGCTGTTACTGGGAGATTGAGTGGAGTAGGGGGGGGCTCTTATAGGAGTCACATATAAAGGAATCAGCAGGAAAGGAAGGGATCGTTCCTGTATCCTTGGATTCAATGACAAGTCCTGGAGTTTGGTCTGCTCTGTTTCCAGTTACTCTGCCCGGCACAATAACAATGAAACTGCAATAACTGCCCCCCACTCCCCCAGAATAGGAGTGTATCTGGACTTTAATGCCGACACGCTTGTCCTTTTATGGCGTCTCTCTGACACAATGACCCTCCTGCACAGATTCCAAACCACATTCACTGAGCCGCTCTATCCTGGGTTTAGGCTTCATTTGTTTTCTGATTCCACTGTAACAATCTGCCAGCTGAACTAGACTGTTTTGTGTTGTAAGAAACCCTTTGTATTGAACTCCCTGTCTGTCCTCTCCACTCCTCGGTGAAGGGAATGTTCAATCTGACACAACTTTGGATGAAAGTTAGGGGTAAACGGCGCCACCTGCAGAGCGAAAAACGAGGGAATTATTTGTTTTTAGCAACGAATGGATTTCATACGAAATAACTGTATTTAATTTATTTTTAAGATTTATTATGTTTTATATATATTTTAAAAATGGCATCCAATAGTCAGTGCTGTAACAGTTTTAAAAAAAAGTGATTTAAAGTTTGCTTTATTGTGTGTGTGTTTTTTGTTCTTTGATTTCCATAAAATGTTTAATATTTCAGATTTTAGTAATGTGATTTAATAAAAAATTAACGTGATAGACTGACTTTTTCTTATTTCTTAATACTCATTAACATGGTTTTCAAATGAGAATGAGCAAGAAAAGGGGAATGAGAAAGAAAGAGGTCTGGTAAAAGCATAAAAGCATTGTAAAGCACAGAAAGGTCTGGTAAAAGCATAGGGGAAGCAGGGATGTCTTGTAAGGGACGCATTATGTAAACCAGAGAGGTCTGGTAAAGCATAGGGAAGCACAAAAAGCACAGAGGTCTGGTAAAGCATAGGAAGCATTGTAAAAGCACAGGAGGTCTGGTAAGGCATAGGGCATTGAAGCACAGGAGGGTCTGGTAAAGCACAGCACAGAGGGTGGTCATAGGGAGCATTGTAAAGCACAGAGGTCTGGTAAAGCATTGTAAAGCACAGAGAGGTCTGGTAAAGCATGGGAAAGCATTGTAAAGCACAGAGAGGTAAAAGCATGAGGAAGTAAAGCTGGGGAGGTCTGGTAAAGCATTGTAAAGCACAGAGGTCTGGTAAAACTCTAAAAGCACCGTCTGGTAAAGCATAGGGAAGCATTTTGAGGTCTGGACTCTAACCCTGGTCTTGAGACTCAGCTCATTGATTTGGATTCCTGAACAGCTTCTTAGTAAAGGTGTTATTCAGCATGCCGACCGTGAACTAATAAGAAAAAGACTTTCAGTACCTGGCAGGCTCTTGTGACATATCAGGGAGGGTCATTCTTTTACCCTTCTTCTTCTCTTTGAGTCGGGTCCATGCCTCTCTACTGAATCACTCGTTCCTCAGCTAGCTGTGTTTCTCCTCTGCAACACAATTGAAACAAGTCCGTTGTGGGGTTTTGGATTTGGTCCCCACCTGGCTACCGAGTCCCACTTGGTGGATGTGTAACCACACCTAAGACCCCACTTAGATAGACAAGAACACAAAAACACACAAACACACAAATAACATGGGAACTGGACACACACATACACACAAACACGCACACACAAACAAAAATACACACAGGTGCTGGAACTGACACACACAACAGGTGCTGACACACAGGTAGTAACACGACACACACACAGGTACTGGACACACACACACACACACACACACACACACACACACACAGACACACACACACACACAGGTACTGACATGCACACACAAACAAAACACAGGTACTGCTGACACACACACACACACACACACACACACACACACACACACACACACACACACACACACACACACACATAGGTGCGACACACACACACAGTGCTGGCTGAGACTTATTGATCCCAGAATCTCATCAAGCAGCTTCTTGAAGATTCCCAGGTGTCAGCTTCAACAACATTACTGGGGAGTTGGTTCCAGACCCTCACAATTCTCTGTGTAAAAGTGCCTCATTTTTTCTGTTCTGAATGCCCCTTTATCTAATCTCCATTTGTGACCCCAGTCCTTGTTTCTTTTTTCAGGTTGAAAAAGTCCCCTATTTTCGACATTGTCAATACCTTTTAGGATTTTCAATGTTTGAATCAGATCGCCAGCGTGGTCTTCTTTGCTCAAGACTGAACAGATTCAATTCTTTGAGCCTGTCTAGATCTTACATGCCTTTTAAACCAGGATAATTCAAAATGAAATTCAAAGTGCAAAATGAAAAAACTGATTTACAGAATTGACAGGGGGATTTTATTTTGAAAGGGTTTCAATTCATCGACCCTCTAATTGGGACATTTTTTCATTGCATATCATCTTTAAATCTACCCCTCCAGTTTTCACAAGGCTCTGTAAAATTGTGTTCTACCCCTTTAAAGAAAGATGAAGAATTAAAAGACTAGAGTAAAAAGTCATTGAAAAATGGCTAATCTATCATAGATAATTTCAACAGAGTTGAGCATCACATGGTCAGATACCAAACAGAATCACATTGCAGAAAGGTGTCAATACAAAATAAAGCACTCAAGTCTTTCATATAGTCCAAATGTTTTTATTTTAGGATCTAGATGCTTTGTTTGTGTGATTGTTTTCATCCCCTGACAGTGTGGTTTCTTCCTGGCATCAGAGCGCTGGATCCGCTGCTCCCCTGCTTCCCCAAACCTCCTTCAGCTTTCCTCATCTGGAGAAACAAGAGACAGAGAGATCGTTGATAGACTGTGCAATTCAAACTGGCACACAGCGATCATTGATAGACTGTGCAATTCAAACTGGCACACAGCGATCATTGATAGACTGTGCAATTCAAACTGGGACACAGCGATGGTTGTCAGACTGTGCCAATTCAAACTGGGACACAGATCATTGTCCAGACTGTGCAATTCAAACCTGGACACAGAGATCATTGTCAGGCTGTGCAATTCAAACTGGGACACAGCGATCGTTGTCGACTGCAGTTCAAACCAGGACAGACATTCAGTTTGAATGAGGCGCTGCTACTTTCATTATTTCTGTGGAAGTTCCTGTGAATTTCCATTTCAGATCATCACGTAAATAAATACAGCAAACGCTTCTCCTTATGGACTCGCTCCCTGTTACACTGCCTTTAGGAACCCGGACAGCTGGTTTAGTTTGTTTCCGGTAAATGATCTAACACACACGATTTCCTTTCTACAATTTAAGCGGTTTACTGTTTTCAGCTAAGATTTTAAATATTTAGGAACATCTGTTGTATAAATAACTAAATTAGAAAATTTTGAGCGCCGATTACGCTATTTTATTCTGCTTAAATAAATGTTTAAATCGGGAATTATTTGAAAATCGTGTTAAGACCATGAAAGGCAACATTTTTTACATTTTTTTTAATAGCGTGCTGCAGGTGTGGTTTGTATTGAAGCTGTGCAGGGGTGGTCTGTGCCAGTGTTAACAGCGTGCAGGTGTGGTTTTGTATTAAAGCTGTGCAGGGCTGTGCCAGTGTTAACAGCGCAGGTGTGGTTTGTATTAAAGCTGTGCAGGGTGGGGCTGTGCCAGTGTTAACAGCGTGCAGGTGTGGTTTGTATTGAAGCTGTGCGGGGGGTGGGGCTGTGCCAGTGTTAACAGCGTGCAGGTGTGGTTTGTATTGAAGCTGGGCAGGGTGAGGGCTGTGCTAGTGTTAACTGGCGTGCAGGTGTGGTTGTATTGCTTCCAATGCAGGGGGTGGGGCTGTGCCAGTGTTAACAACATGCAGGTGTGGTTTGTATTGAAGCTGGGCAGGGCTGTGCCAGTGTTGCTGGCGTGCAGGTGTGGTTTGTATTGAAAGCTGGGCTGTGCCAGTGTTAACAGCGTGCAGGTGTGGTTTATTGAAGCTGGGCAGGGCTGTGCCAGTGTTAGCGTGCAGGTGTGGTTTGTGTTGACTGGGCAGGGGTGGGGCTGTGCCAGTAACTGGCGATGCAGGTGTGGTTTGTATTGAAGCTGGGCAGGGCTGTGCCATGTTAACAGCGTGCAGGTGTGGTTTGTGAAGCTGGGCAGGGGTGGGGCTGTGCCAGTGTTAACAGCGTGCAGGTGTGGTTTGTATTAAAGCTGTGCAGGGATGGTCTGTGCCGGTGTTAACAGCGTGCAGGTGTGGTTTGTGTTGAAGCTGGACAGGGTGGGTCTGTGCCAGTGTTAACAGCGTGCAGGTGTGGTTTTGTATTGAAGCTGGGCAGGGGCTGTGCCGGTGTTAACTGGCGTGCAGGTGGTTGTATTGAAGCTGGGCAGGGGGGGTTAATTCATCCCTGCTGAATACACGTGGGACATGTGACTGACTCTTGATTGATCACGCTATAAAAAGGGCAGCAGTGTGGGTAGTGGTTGGGCTCTGGACTCTTGACCAGAGGGTGGTGGGTTCAATCGGGGGGGGGACACTGCTGCTGTGCCTTGAGCAAGGTACTTTACCTGGTGCTCAGTAAAAAAACCCAACTGTATAAATGAATTGGATGTAAAAAATAATGATATCTTGTAACAATTGTAAGTCGCCCTGGATAAGGCGTCTGCTAAAATAAATAATAATAATAATAATAATAATAATAATATCCCGTTTGGAGGAGTTTGGGCTCTGGGTTTGCATGTTTTTTTTATAGCAGCTAAGCGAAGGTGAATGCCCAGCCACATTAAATTTTGTTTTGAACCTTTCATTTTGGGCCCTATGCCCTTGTTTATTGTTCCTCTGTAATAAAAAGTGTGCTTTTAAGTACAACTTCTGACTCTAGGTTTGCTTTCCTGCTGCTGATCAGCCTTGCCCGCAATGCTGCCCTGCACCACCTGCTTGAAGAAATCAAAGCCATGCATCTTCATCTCTGAAAATGTGTTGCTGGCCACTGCTACATCGCTGTCATTTAAATATATATTCCCGCTAATAGCGACTGGCGGTCGCACACACTGAAGTGGTTCTGGGTTCTGCTGGGTGTGCAACATCACTTCCCTCTAAACAGACCTTGACCTGGGTCTGGCAGAGTTCAAGGTCACCGGTCATTTGTCAGTTTTAAGTAGATGAAGCGACAGCGTTGTGTGTAATTCAATAGAATAGCATTGGCGTTATTTCAAGCAGGTTGAATTCGACTTCATGAGGAAAATAGATTCTACAGGGTGATGCTAAGGAGAGAGGACAGGCAGGGGATAGAGACAGAGAAGAGGGGAGCTGTTTTACGGTGTGTGTTTGTGGCAGTGAATATTACTGCTGGTTATTTAGAATACAGAGGTAAAAACATGTTAATGTGGGTGGTTTATACATAGCGTTCTGCATTAAAGTTGTTCCAAATTTTACTGGTCAGGAGATTGTTGTCATTGCTGTAGTCTTGGTTTAAAGTGCTTTTCAGTGAAACTGTTTCCGTTCAGGATTTGACCAAGTGAGCTGTGGAGGGCTGAGGTGTGCCACACTGCAAAGAAAGGGGGCGGAGCACCAGACATCGCAGAGGCAGTGTTGTAACAGGCGCATCGATGCTGCCAAAGAGAGGCGGGCTTCAGACGCCGCAGAGGCAGTGTTGTAACAACAGAGCATCGATGCTGCAAGAGAGAGAGAGAGGCAGACACAGACATCATGAAACAGTGTTGTAACTAACAGCACCGATGCTGCCAAAGAGAAGAGAGTGAAACTGAACTGCTCCGCCAGAACGGTGTTGAAACCAACAACATCGATGCAAAGAAGTGAACTGAACATCGCCAGAACAGTGTTGTAACTAACATCGATGCTGCTCAAGAAGAAGAGAGAGCGAACCTGAACATCCCGCCAGAGGAGCGAGATGCTGTAACAACATCGATGCTGCCAAAAGAAGTGAACTGAACTTATCGCAGAGAGAGCAGTGTTATGGCTCTTTATGTATCGATGCGCAAAGAGAGAATGAACACGGACATCGCCAGAACGGTCGTTAGCAAACTAACAGAACATCGATGCTGCCAAAGAGAGAGAGCTGTGAACCTGAACATCCTGAGGCAGTGTTAATGGCGGAAACCAAGCCTTATCCCGATGCTATAAAATTGAGAACATCGCCAGAACAGTGTTATGGCTGCTGTTTTATCAATCACTATAAGAGAGAGAGAGAGACAGAGGCACAGACATCGCAGAAGACGGTGTTGTAACTAACAGAGCATCGATGCTGCCAAAGAAGAGAGAGAATGAGGAACTGAACATCATGACAGTGTTGTAACTAATAAGAACATCGATGCTATAACCAAAGAGCGGAACTGAACATCGCAGAGCAGGTGTTATGAAACTAACAGAACATCGATGCTGCCAAAGAGAGCGAACACAGACGCTCCATGAGAACAGTGTTGTAACAGCACAACATCCCGATGCTGCCAAAGAAGTGAAGAGGCGAACACGGGCTGTCGCAGAACGCAGTGTTGTAACGGCAACGCCAGCCGGCTATAAAGAAGAGAGGAAGCGAACCTGAACACTCGCAGAACAGTGTTGTAACCAACAAATTTATCAGCAGCTGCCAAAGAGAGAGAGAGGCGAACCTGAACATCATGAAACAGTGTGTAAGAACATCGATGCACCGCAAAGAGACGAACTGAAAGACATCGCAGAGAACAGTGTTATGGCAACAACATCGATGCTGCAAAGAGAGCGAACACAGACATCCACAGAACAGTGTTAAAATCTTTCGTATCGATGCTATAAAAGAAGCGAACTGGAACGCTCGCAAGAACAGTGTTATGGCTCAATCTCGCTCAATATCTTTTTTTT
>CM072692.1:17252519-17287627 GCA_036884735.1 Huso huso | reverse complement strand
AAGAGGTGATGTTTTCCTTATGTCATGAGCACAAGAGATCTCAGTGAATGATAAACGGTAGCTCGGCATCTCAGTTTCTGCTCAGCCTGTTTATGAAACCTGGCCTCAGTCCAAAACCGCCTCTTAGATCTTTTATATAACTCCTGGAATTCAGAAACACAGGTAAGCTTCATTTCTTGTGAAACCCATCCCTGTCTCTGTATCATCTCAACAGGGAAACAGCAAGAAGCACATATTGATTCAGCCCAGGATCACACTTCATGGTGAATCGAGGGGTATTGACCTGCAACTATTCAATGCCTGAGTTCCATCCTTCTTATATTTCCTGTAGAACTAGACACTCTAACACAGCAGTCGAAACATTTATTTAATACTGTGATAAATCAGGGAGAAATGGACGATCTAAACATGGAAACAAGCTTGTTCTTGTTATTCCACTTGTTCTCCCTTGTTGAAGAAAACTCCCCTCCCTCCCTCAAAAACAATTGAGAACTGAGAGTGAGCATTTCTGTCCATTTACCCACTCAGTCCTCATACCAAATATATTGAGATGCGTCTGAAAGATAATAACACCGTCTTCAAATACAAACTAAAGATTGTCAAATTGTCAAGTATTTACTTTCACAATGACAATAAATACATTAATTAAATTTAAAATGAATAAATAAGGTTGTATTTAATTTTTAATATAAAGAGATATCATTTTCAATTTGCACTAATCAAAACAATGTAATGGTTTTAAATTTGATCAACAATAACTGCATGTAAATATTTTTATTAAAGAAATACAATTGAAAATAGGTTGATTAAAGTATTGTTTATATCATCTATATATTCTCAATATTACATTTCTGATCTTAACATCCTAGTATGTGTGTGTGAATGAACAATGTGATTTTGCCCAGATCTTTATTTGAAAATGCTTACTAACTTTTCCAGCAAGAACTGCTCTGAAAACTCTTGTCCGAGCTGATTGTGTGGAAAAAGGTGGGGAAGCATATTTTTCAGAAGCAGTGTTTTGCTGGAATAGTAAGTAAGCATGGAGAATAAAATCTAATCAGAAACCGCCATAGAAATCCTCATCAGGTAAGAAATGTAAAGAACATGATGCGTTTAAACCTTTAACCTCAGTGTGGTCCCCATGAGTGTTCATTAATATCTATCTATCAGGAGAGTTTTCAAAATGAGCAATTGTATCTGTTCATGAAAACACAGCAGCATGGCTGATTGAAATGAAATCTATTTGAAATGTTTGATGAAGGGGGTCAGGAGGTGGGGTCCTATTACCTGTAACACAGGAAGGAAGGAAGTGAACGGGGAGAGGAAACCAGTGTGGGGGCTGCAGGATCAATGGGCTTCACCTGAGTCAAAGAGAGTGGAAATAAAGAAGTGTGGAAAACAAAACGAGCAACAGCAAAACAAGAAGGGACTTGAGAGAACGATGTTCTGCTGATGAGAGGGAAGACATTGTCTGAAATGAATAGAACAAATACTGCACAGATTTGAAAAGTAGGTCCCTTGATTGTAAGCTTTGTTTGAGTGTCTGTTCTGTATAAAATGGTTTTAACTCATGAAATCAGCACTGTAATAAATGAGTATGTCAGTAACGTACACACCCTGTCTGATAACACTAGAACATGTCTAGTTCTCATAATATACAGCCTCCCTGGACTGGAGGGACCACCCTTCACGTTCTCTTAGGGGAGCAGTTCAGACTCTGTGCCTCAAGCTTGCCCTGAACTGGAGGGAAGAAAGCAGTTGGTGCTCAGAGACAAGTTTGTGGTTGAGGACTAATGGACTTTGAGATGTGGATTAATGCCCACGAAGATCGAACTCCACCAAACTCACTTCCCTTGTGAACTTCTGAGAGTTCAGACCCACACAGAAGTGAAGGTCTAGTGCAGTCAAATACATACTGTAGCTATAGAAGGGTTACTGTGACAATGCCATTCTCAAACTCCAGTCCCACTCACAACTCTCTCCTCTCCGCCCCTCTCACACTGATTCAGCAGACTCTGCTCCAGCCTGCTTGTCTAAACCTGGCCTCAGTCCAAAACCCCGCCTCTTAGAGCTTTACACAATTCCAGGAAATCAGCACAGTTTCATTTCTTGTGAAATAGTCAGTCTCTCTGTCTCTCTGCAGCAAGAATGGCTTCAAAAGTATGGTCAGAGGATCAGTTTAGCTGTTCAGTGTGTCTGGAGCTATTGAAGGATCAGTCACTATTCCATGTGGACACAGTTACTGTATGGGGGTGTATTAAGAACTGCTGGGATCAGACTGATCATACAGGTGTCTACAGCTGCCCCCAGTGCAGAGAGACCTTTACCCCAAGGCCTGATCTGCGCAGAAACACCATGCTGGCAGAACTTGTGGAGGAATTAAAGAAGACAGGACTCAATCCTCCTCCTGCTCAAAGATATGCTGGACCTGGAGATGTGCTGTGTGATTTCTGCACTGGGAGAAAGTTCAAAGCTGTGAAATCCTGTTTGACGTGCCTGGCCTCTTACTGTGAAACACACGTCAAGCCACACAGTGAGGTTACTCCATTAAAGAGGCACAAGCTGATCAATGCAATTGGAAATCTGGAGCAGAAGCTTTGTGCTGAACACCAGAAGGTTTTGGAGGTCTTTTGTAGAACCGATCAGACGTGTATTTGTTTGTTGTGTACACAAGATGAACACAAGAGCCATGATACAGTCTCAGCTAAGAAAGAAAGGAGTGTGAAACAGGTAAGGGTTTGAACCATTTCCTTGTAGCTATCCTAGAAGATAAGAATTCCAGGGATATTTAACATGTCTGTTTACTAGGTTATACAGTTTCACATGAGATCAGATTTTAATTGTATATTAAGAGCTATTTAAAGAGCCCTAGTTTTTTAATTGCTCTATCTAAACTATGATGTGCTACAATGTATTTCAAGGGGTGTAACAGGGGTGTTGTTAGGGGTGTGGCTATCGCTGATTGACAGGAGAGACACAGGAGGTTTTATGATAAAAAACACAAAACATTCTAAAAAACAAAACACTGCTGGAAAACAACTGGAGAAAATAAAAAAGATGATCAAACAAGAAATTTTTCTCTTGTGAGGTCCCGCTCCAGGAACAGTCTCCTGACACCTGTAGAACCAAAAACTCAGACCCTTCTAAAGACTTGGGTGAGATAATCAATTAAAATCCTGGACACATTTGATTTGAATACCCTGCCATATCTAGCACAAACTTGATTATCAAAACATTATTTACAATCAAATAAAAACACACTATTTACACGGGCAGGACCTCAGCCCTGCCTCACAGGGTAAGAAGGATTTGTTCAGCTGTTTTGTGGTGCATTGGAATTTGTAGTGTAAAATTAGCATGATTTATATTCCTAGTGTTTTTATATGTATCTTGTGACTATATAAAATCATAGATCAGTTTCATTGTTTAAGATATTATAGTTTAATTAGTTAAACTTTTAAAAATGACATTCCCAGAAAAGTCAAGCACCTAATTTAAAAAGACCAAGATTAATAGATATAAAACATAAAAGACCTTGACCCGGAGGATTAATATGATGAGCAAATACAATATACAAGTATAAATTAATATGTAAAAAAATAATGATATTAACAATACCCTGGATAAGGGCATCTGCTAGAAAAATATGATATACAAAATACAAAATTTACATGATATACAATTTCAGGCAAAAAAAAATAGCTTAATTTGGTGCGTTAAAACACATTTTTACATGATTAAAACAGATATGTTTAAATTAGTTTAAAGCGAAATTTAATAACCTATTTGGGATTTTTTTTGTTAAAATCTACAATTTTTCGACCACCCTACTAGTCCCCCTTCCCTTTGCTCTCTTCCACAGTGAAGTCCTTCTGCTCACGGGCTCATTCTTCTGGGGATTTTTGTGTATTTAGGCATTTTTTACACTGATTTCATTGTTTTGTATCAGTGCTGTTTTATCTGTGTTTATCGATTAAAAATGGAAATCAGAAGCCCTAAATATCCATTATAGCTGCTTCAGTTTCCTCAGTGCTTAACAAAACAAACATGTAACACATGCTAGATCAGCCATCATTCACTGTTACTAGTATGAAACAGTACCATCTAGTGGACAGCTACTGTGGATCAAGTGTCCTTTTGTATTGCTGACAGCTGTGCACTAGATGGTGCTGTATCTTACTACTATACACACATGTTGTCTGAAACTGCTGCCTTTGTCCAAGTTTAAACCACCTCCAAGGAAGGTTTCAATTTAATTCAGCTATCACATTTAAACATGGATTAAAATGAGTGGTGCAATTTCATTATATTTAATCTTTTAAATGTTTAACCTTGGATTAATTTTAAACAAGGATTACATATAAATCCTGGTTTAAAGTTTTGTGCAACATGATTCAAATATAATCCTTGATTTAATCTGGGTTAGTGGTTAATCACGCTGGTGCATTAAACCCTTAGGGTATCTGTGTGCATAATGTGTGTATGTTACACAGAGAATTGTGAGGGTCTGGAAACAACTCCCAGTAATGTTGTTGAAACTGACACCTGGAATCCTTCAAGAAGCTGCTTGATGAGATTCTGGGATCAATAAGTTACTAACAACCAAACGAGCAAGATGGGCCGAATGGGGCCTCCTCGTTTGTAAACTCTTATGTTCTTATGTTCTTATGTTAATCTAACTTCATATAAAGGGGGAGAGGTGTGAAA
Source organism: Huso huso (assembly GCA_036884735.1). Taxonomy (NCBI): domain Eukaryota; kingdom Metazoa; phylum Chordata; class Actinopteri; order Acipenseriformes; family Acipenseridae; genus Huso; species Huso huso. The sequence continues at coordinate 17,282,920 of CM072692.1, read as the reverse complement.
ACACAGCCTGCTCTGAAATAGTCTGTATTGAGTGTGACAGGATATCATTCAATGCCCTGTCAGAAATGTCACTGTGTTTCTACAGAAGCAGCTGGGAGACACAGACAGAAATACAACAGAGAATCCAGGAGAGACTGAAAGAAATTGAAGAGCTGAAACAGGCTGTGGAGACACTAAAAGTGGGTATTGACAAGTATTATTATTATTATTATTATTATTATTATTATTATTATTATTATTATTATTATTATTATTAACAGATGGACTGGAACACATCTACAGAAGTTTACTGTCTATGCCTGATGTGTCTTTGATATCAATTCTAACCATGTCTCCTCTACTGTGTTCTTTCACTCAGAGATCTGCATGCATAGAAATAAAGGAAAGTGAGAAGATATTTACTGAGCTGATCCGATCCATTGAGAAGATCCACACTGAGGTTATTGAGCTGATTGGAGCTAACGAGAAGGCTGCAGTGAATCAGGCTGAAGGACACATGAAGAAACTGGAGCAGGAGATTACTGAGCTAAGCAAGAGAAACTCTGAGCTGAAACAGCTTTCAGAGACAGAGGATCACATCCATTTTCTACAGGTAACATCACTGCTTGTTAGAAAATCTCAAGTCCATAACTGGGACGGTTTCAGACAGACCTCTCCAATTGAATGAATCCTTGCTTTCCCCCAGGAATGTTTTGGACCCCATTCTGTTTCACTGAAAACTCTTTTCTCCACTTTCCTGTTGTAGAATTTCCAGTCTCTCTGTGCCCTCCTGAAGCTGGAGACTTACCCAGCGTTACTGTCAATACAGACTTCTCTTTTGGGCTGTGAGGAAAGCTGTATCTGAACTTAAAGACCATATTGAGGACTTCTGCAAGGGGAATTAGTCAAAAATAACCAAAACAGGTTGGTATGAAATAGATTCCTTTGGTAGAGAGATTTCTCAAATAGACCATGGCTTGAGGAGGACAGGACTTGCAAGACATTAATAAAGACCTCTTGCAGATTGCTGGCTATATAAATAATGTAGTATTGAGAAGGGAGGAGGCAGCAGAGAGGAGGAAGGAGGAGGAGGCAGCAGGAGGGGGCATGGAGGGCAGAGCAGGGAGCATGGAGGGAGCATGGACGAGAAGAGAGAATTAAGCAGGGGCATGGAGGAGGGGGGAAGAGAAAGGAAGGAGCATGAAGGGAGATCAGGAGGAGACAGAAAAGAGGCAACAGGGATGAGGGAGCAGAGAGAAGGGAGCATGAAGACTGGAAGAGACAGCAGGGAGGGATGAAAGAGTGAGCAAGGAGGAGGGATCACATAAGTGGGAGGAGGCAACATGGAGGAGGGGAGGGAGAAGGGGCAGGGAGGAAGGGAGGAGGGCAGACTGGAGGGAGAAGGTATGCAGGAGGGAGCAGGGAGTTGATAGGAGGGAGAATGGAGGATGGACGGACTGATGAAGCAGAGAGGAGGAAGTGATGTGAGGATGGAGCAGACAATGACTGTTGTATGTTTGATGCACAAGGGTGTCCTAATATGGACACTGTACTGTTGGGCAAAGATATGTGATGATGGAGGAAGGAACACAAGACTCCAGTGCAGTGGCAGATGTGTTCACATTGACTTTGGCTGCTGCACCGATACAGAAGGAATACATATTCATTGTAATCATGAACATCTTGAAGTACGGATTTTTACATCCTGAAATGCTGTGAATAAGCCTTGTTTCTTTTCAGATTGCTGTTTGGAGTCTTGTGTGTGTTGTGTATTAATCCACATGTTTCAATTCTATTTCTCTCTCTTTTTCTGCCCAGTGAATGAAGTTGCAGTTTACAGTCTGCAGGCTCCAGAGCCAAGGAACAGAGCTGAGTTTTTAAAATGTAAGTCTGTTTTCACTGAAACATTTGATTGAAAGATGTGTCACTCCATTGTGAGAGAAGAGCTAACACTACAGAACAGGAGGGGTGGAGCTTGAGGGCAGCAATTATTATTATTTATTAGTAATTGTGAAGCCATTAATCTACACTCCTCTCCAACAAGTATTGGTTCAGATGAATACATGCAGAATGACTGGGGGAGGGGCATTTGTTGCCTGTTTTTCCACTCAGACCTTTCTCTCCTAAATATCTTGGTATCCCTGAATAGATAATCATCCCATCTTTTAATACATGTACAATGCATGTGAAACCAGTTGTGGGGTAAAATGAACAGCTATCCTCCCAGTCATCCTGTGCTGGTAGTAAATGTATATTGCAGTATCACTGCACTTGTGGGATGGATTGCTCATTAAAATATTAGACAGATATTTGAAGAGTGGATGATATTCTATTGAAGATATTTAGTAAGCAAGGGGTCTGAGTGGGTAAAATGGCAACACATACCCTGTAGGAACATTAAGTGAACTGTAATTGTATGCAGAGCTGCATTTGATTGGTTCCAATTGAAGAAGTTTGATAAGATTGAGGAATTATAATGAACAAAACAATCAAACAGCAAGAGGGTTTAAAGGGTTCATAAGGTCCTTTGTATTTTATTGTGTTGCATGTTCCAATGTGTTGCTACAACTGTTTACGTGAGGTGTGTGTATTGTTTTAATTATTTTTATTTTTATTACATTTTGACCACTTTTTTATACTTATAGATAGCTTCACATGTAACTGCATGGGCCTCTCAGAACTACATTTCCCATCATCCTCCTGCTCACATATGTAATTGAGATGGAATTACCAGTGAGCAGGAGGATGATGGGAAATGTAGTTCTGAGAGGTCCATGCCAGTCCGTGGGAAGCCATCTTGAGGCAGGGAATGCAATTTAAAAGTTTAAAAAAGTGGTCAAAATGTATTAAAAAAAATAATTAAAACAACACACACACCTTCCATAAACAGGATGTGAGGATGCAGCAGACAATGACTGTTGATTTTCTCAGTGATTTGACTTTTCTAACCGTCTCTCCTCTACCCGTCCTCTTCTCTTCAATCAGATTCCTGTCAGCTCACACTGGACCCCAACACAGCGTATAGAGAGCTCTGTCTGTCTGAAGGGAACAGAAAGGTGACACAGAGGAGAGAGACCCAGAGATATCCTCATCACCCAGAGAGATTTGATCGCTATCCCCAAGTGCTTTGCAGAGAGGGTTTGTCTGGGACTCGCTGTTACTGGGAGATTGAGTGGAGTAGGGGAGGGGCTCTTATAGGAGTCACATATAAAGGAATCAGCAGGAAAGGAAGGGATCGTTCCTGTATCCTTGGATTCAATGACAAGTCCTGGAGTTTGGTCTGCTCTGTTTCCAGTTACTCTGCCCGGCACAATAACAATGAAACTGCAATAACTGCCCCCCACTCCCCCAGAATAGGAGTGTATCTGGACTTTAATGCCGGCACGCTGTCCTTTATGGCGTCTCTGACACAATGACCCTCCTGCACAGATTCCAAACCACATTCACTGAGCCGCTCTATCCTGGGTTTTGGCTTCATTGTTATGATTCCCTGTAACAATCTGCCAGCTGAACTAGACTGTTTTGTGTTGTAAGAAACCCTTTGTATTGAACTCCCTGTCTGTCCTCTCCTCCTCGGGTGAAGGGAATGTTCAATCTGACACAACTTTGGATGAAAGTTAGGGGGTAAAAGGCGCCACCTGCAGAGCGAAACAAGGGGAATTATTTGTTTTTAGCAACGAATGGATTTCATAATGAAATAACTGTATTTAATTTATTTTTAAGATTTATTATGTTTTATATATATTTTAAAAATGGCATCCAATAGTCAGTGCTGTAACAGTTTTAAAAAAAGTGATTTAAAGTTTGCTTTATTGTGTGTGTGTTTTTGTTCTTTGATTTCCATAAAATGTTTAATATTTCAGATTTTAGTAATGTGATTTAATAAAAAAAATTAACGTGATAGACTGACTTTTTCTTATTTCTTAATACTCATTAACATGGTTTTTCAAATGAGAATGAGCAAGAAAGAGGTGAATGAGAAAGAAAGAGGTCTGGTAAAAGCATAGGGAAGCATTGTAAAAGCACAGAAAGGTCTGGTAAAAGCATAGGAAGCATTGTAAAGCACAGGGATGTCTGGTAAAGTATAGGGACGCATTGTAAACCACAGAGAGGTCTGGTAAAGCATAGGAAGCATTGTAAAAGCACAGAGGTCTGGTAAAGCATAGGGAAGCATTTGTAAAGCACAGGGAGGTCTGGTAAAGCATAGGGAAGCATTGTAAAAGCACAGGGAGGTCTGGTAAAGCATAGGGAAGCATTGTAAAGCATAGGGAAGCTAAAACAGAGGGTCTGGTAAAAGCATAGGGAAGCATTGTAAAAAGCACAGAGAGGTCTGGTAAAGCATAGGAAAGCATTGTAAACCACAGAGAGGTCTGGTAAAGCATAGGAAAGCATTGTAAAGCACAGAGAGGTCTGGTAAAGCATAGGGAAGCATTGAAACAAAAGCACAGGGAGGTCTGGTAAAGCATAGGGAAGCATTGTAAAAGCACAGAGAGGTCTGGTAAAGCTTAGGGAAGCATTGTAAAGCACAGAGACGTCTGGTAAAGCATAGGAAGCATTGTAAAAAGCACAGAGAGGTCTGGACTCTAACCCTGGTCTTGAGACTCAGCTCATTGATTTGGATTCCTGACAGCTTCTTAGTAAAGGTATTATTCAGCATGCAGAATGAACTAATAAGAAAAGACTTTCAGTACCTGGCAGGCTCTTGTGACATATCAGGCGGGTCATTCTCTTTACTCCTTCTTCTTCTCTTTGGAGTCGGGTCCATGCCTCTCTCTACTGAATCACTCGTTCCTCAGCTAGCTGTGTTTCTCCTCTGCAACACAATTGAAACAAGTCCGTTGTGGGGTTTTGGATTTGGTCCCCACCTGGCTACCGAGTCCCCACTTGGTGGATGTGTAACCACACCTAAGACCCCACTTAGATAGGTAGACAAGAACACAAACACACACACAAACACAAATACACACAGGAACTGACACACACAAATACACACAGGTACTGACACGCACACACACACAAAAATACACACAGGTGCTGACACGCACACACACACACACACAGGTACTGACACGCACACACACAGGTACTGACACACAGGTAGTAACACGCACACACACACACAGGTACTGACACGCGCACACACAGACACACACACACACACACACAGGTACTGCCACGCACACACACACACAGATACTGACACACACACACACAGGTACTGACATGCACACACACACAAAAATACACACAGGTACTGACATGCACACACACACACACACAGGTACTGACACACACACACACAGGTACTGACACACACACACACACACACACACACACACACACATAGGTACTGACACACACACACAGTGCTGGCACTGGGAAGCTTGTCTGGAGACTTATTGATCCCAGAATCTCATCAAGCAGCTTCTTGAAGATTCCCAGGGTGTCAGCTTCAACAACATTACTGGGGAGTTGGTTCCAGACCCTCACAATTCTCTGTGTAAAAAAGTGCCTCCTACTTTCTGTTCTGAATGCCCCTTTATCTAATCTCCATTTGTGACCCCTGGTCCTTGTTTCTTTTTTCTGGTTGAAAAAGTCCCCTGGCTCGACATTGTCAATACCTTTTAGGATTTTCAATGTTTGAATCAGATCGCCACGTAGTCTTCTTTGCTCAAGACTGAACAGATTCAATTCTTTGAGCCTGTCTGCATACGACATGCCTTTTAAACCCAGGATAATTCAAAATGAAATTCAAAGTGCAAATGAAAAAACTGATTTACAGAATTGACAGGGGGATTTTTTATTTTGAAAGGGTTTCAATTCAACGACCCTCTGGTCGGACATTTTTCATTGCATATCATCTTTAAATCTACCCTCCAGTTTTCACAAGGCTCTGGCAAAATTGTGTTCTACCCCTTTCAAGAAAGAGGAAGGAATTAAAAAGACTAGAGTAAAAAGTCATTGTAAATACGGGCTAATCTATCATAGATAATTTCAACAGAGTTGAGCATCACATGGTCAGATACCAAACAGAATCACATTGCAGAAAGGTGTCAATACAAAATAAAGCACTCAAGTCTTTCATATAGTCCAAATGTTTTTATTTTAGGATCTAGATGCTTTGTTTGTGTGATTGTTTTCATCCCTGACAGTGTGGTTTCTTCCTGGCATCAGAGCGCTGGATCCGCTGCTCCCTGCTTCCCAAACCTCCTTCAGCTTTCCTCATCTGGAGAAACAAAGACAGAGATCGTTGATAGACTGTGCAATTCAAACTGGCACACAGCGATCATTGATAGACTGTGCAATTCAAACTGGCACACAGCGATCATTGATAGACTGTGCAATTCAAACTGGGACACAGCGATCGTTGTCAGACTGTGCAATTCAAACTGGACACAGATCATTGTCAGACTGTGCAATTCAAACCTGGACACAGAGATCATTGTCAGGCTGTGCAATTCAAACTGGGACACAGCGATCGTTGTCAGACTGCAGTTCAAACCAGGACAGACATTCACAGTTTGAATGAGACGCTGCTACTTTTCATTATTTCTGTGGAAGTTCCCTGTGAATTTCCATTTCCAGATCATCACGTAAATAAATACAGCAAACGCTTCTCCTTATGGACTCGCTCCCTGTTACACTGCCTTTAGGAACCGGACAGCTGGTTTAGTTTGTTTCCGGTAAATGATCGAACACACACACGATTTCCTTTCTACAATTTAGCGTTTACTGTTTTTCAGCTAAGATTTTTAAATATTTAGGAACATCTGTTGTATAAATAACTCGAAATTAGAAATTTTGAACGCGACCACGCTATTTTATTCTGCTTAAATAAATGTTTAAAATTGGGAATTGGGAATTATTTGAAAATAACGTATTTAAGACCATGAAAGGCAACATTTTTTACATTTTTAATAGCGTGCTGCAGGTGTGGTTTGTATTGAAGCTGTGCAGGGGTGGGTCTGTGCCAGTGTTAACAGCGTGCAGGTGTGGTTTGTATTAAAGCTGTGCAGGGCTGTGCCAAGCGTGCAGGTGTGGTTTGTATTAAAGCTGTGCAGGGGGTGGGGCTGTGCCAGTGTTAACAGCGTGCAGGTGTGGTTTGTATTGAAGCTGTGCAGGGGGTGGGGCTGTGCCAGTGTTAACAGCGTGCAGGTGTGGTTTGTATTGAAGCTGGGCAGGGGTGGGGCTGTGCTAGTGTTAACAGCGTGCAGGTGTGGTTTGTATTGAAGCTGTGCAGGGGTGGGGCTGTGCCAGTGTTAACAGCATGCAGGTGTGGTTTGTATTGAAGCTGGGCAGGGCTGTGCCAGTGTTAACAGCGTGCAGGTGTGGTTTGTATTGAAGCTGGGCAGGGCTGTGCCGAGGTGTGTTTGTATTGAAGCGTGCAGGTGTGGTTGGTTAACAACATACATGGTTTGTATTGAAGCTGGGCAGGGGCTGTGCCAGTGTTAACAGCGTGCAGGGTGGTTTGTATTGAAGCTGGGCAGGGGTGGGGCTGTGCCAGTGTTAACAGCGTGCAGGTGTGGTTTGTATTGAAGCTGGGCAGGGCTGTGCCAGTGTTAACAGCGTGCAGGTGTGGTTTGTATTGAAGCTGGGCAGGGGTGGGGCTGTGCCAGTGTTAACAGCGTGCAGGTGTGGTTTGTATTAAAGCTGTGCAGGGATGGGTCTGTGCCAGTGTTAACGAAGCGTGCAGGTGTGGTTTGTATTGAAGCTGGGCAGGGATGGGTCTGTGCCAGTGTTAACAGCGTGCAGGTGTGGTTTGTATTGAAGCTGGGCAGGGCTGTGCCAGTGTTAACAGCGTGCAGGTGTGGTTTGTATTGAAGCTGGGCAGGGACGGGGTTAATTCATCCCTGCTGAATACACGTGGGACATGTGACTGACTCTTGATTGATCACGCTATAAAAGGGCAGCAGTGTGGAGTAGTGGTTAGGGCTCTGGACTCTTGACCAGAGGGTCGTGGGTTCAATCCCAGGTGGGGGACACTGCTGCTGTACCCTTGAGCAAGGTACTTTACCTAGATTGCTCAGTAAAAAACCCAACTGTATAAATGGGAAATTGGATGTAAAATAATGTGATATCTTGTAACAATTGTAAGTCGCCCTGGATAAGGGCGTCTGCTAAGAAATAAATAATAATAATAATAATAATAATAATAATAATATCCCGTTTGGAGGAGGAGTTTGGGCTCTGGGTTTGCATGGTGTTTTGTAACGCTAGCGAAGGTGAATGCCCAGCCTACATTACGATTTTGTTTGAACCTTTCATTTTGGGCCCCTATGCCCTTGTTTATTTGTTCCTCTGTAATAAAAGTGTGCTTTAAAATTGCAGCTTCTGACTCTAGGTTTGCTTTCCTGCTGCTGATCAGCCTTGACCGCAATGCTGCCCTGGCTGCACCTGCTTGAGAAGAAATCAAAGCCATGCATCACTTCATCTCTGAAATGTGTTGCTGGCCACTGCTTGCATCGCTGTCATTTTAAATATATATTCCCTTTAATAGCGACTGGCAGTCGCACACACTGAGTGGTTCTGGGTTCTGCTGGAGTTATTACAGCATCACTTCCCTCTAAACAGACCTTGACCTGGGTCTGGCAGAGTTCAAAGGTCACCCGGTCACATTTGTCAGTTTTAAGTAGATGGGAAACGACAGCGTTGTGTAATTCAATAAGTTAACGTGACGTTATTTCAAGCAGGATTCGTTCGACTTCATGAAGGAAAATGAATTCTACAGGGTGATGCTAAAGGGAGAGAGGACAGGCAGGGGGGATAGAGAGACAGAGAGAAGAGGGGAGCTGTTTATACAGTGTGTGTGTTTGTAGCAGTGAATATTACTGCTGGTTATTTAGAATACAGAGAGTAAAAACATGTTAATGTGGGTAGTTTATACATAGCGTTCTGCATTAAGGGTTATTCAAATTTTACTGGTCAGGGAGATCAATTTGTCATTGCTGTAGTCTTGGTTTTAAAAAGTGCTTTTCAGTGAAACTGTTTCGTTCAGGATTTGACCAAGTGAGCTGTGGAGGATGGGAGGTGATGCCACACTGCCAAAGAAGTTAGAGAGGCGAACACAGACATCGCAGAGGCAGTGTTGTAACTAACAGCGCATCGATGCTGCCAAAAAGAGAGGCAGACACAGACATCGCAGAGGCAGTGTTGTAACTAACAGAGCATCGATGCTGCCAAAAGAGAGAGGCGGAGACATTTAGAGGCAGTGTTGTAACTAACAGCACATCGATGCTGCCAAAGAGAGAGAGGGACACAGACACGCCAGAGGCAGTGTTGTAACTAACAGCGCATCGATGCTGCCAAAGAGAGACAGAGCACAGACATGTAGAGGCAGTGTTGAAACTAACAGCACATCGATGCTGCCAAAGAGAGAAGAGACGAGCACAGACATCGCAGAGGCAGTGTTGTAACTAACAGAGCATCGATGCTGCCAAAGAGAGAGAGCGAACACAGACATCGCGAGAGGCAGTGCTGTAACTAACAGAGCATCGATGCTGCCAAAGAGAGAGAGCGGAGCACAGACATCGCAGAGGCAGTGTTGTAACTAACAAAGAGAGGCGCATCGATGCTGCAAAAGAGAGAGAGACAGGAGACACAGACATCGCAGAGGCAGTGTTGTAACTAACAGAACATCGATGCTGCAAAAGAGAGAGAGAGCGGAGCACAGACATCACAGAGGCAGTGTTGTAACTGACAGCGCATCGATGCTGCAAAAAGAGAGAGAGAGACACGAGCACAGACATCGCAGAGGCAGTGTTGTAACTAACAGCGCATCGATGCTGCCAAAAGAGAGAGAGAGACACAGAGCACAGACATCGCAGAGGCAGTGTTGTAACTAACAAACATCGATGCTGCCAAAGAGAGAGAGGGCGGAGCACAGACATCGCAGAGGCAGTGTTGTAACTAACACACATCGATGCTGCCAAAGAGAGAGAGAGACGGAGCACAGACATCATAGAGGCAGTGTTGTAACTAACAGAGCATCGATGCTGCCAAAGAGAGAGAGAGACGAACACAGACATCGCAGAGGCAGTGTTGTAACTAACAGCACATCGATGCTGCCAAAGAGAGAGAGAGATGAGCACAGACATCGCAGAGGCAGTGTTGTAACTGACAGCACATCGACGCTGCCAAAGAGAGAGAGACGGAGCACAGACATCGCCAGAGGCAGTGTTGTAACTAACAGAGCATCGGCGCTGCCAAAGAGAGAGAGCGGAGCACAGACATCGCAGAGGCAGTATTGTAACTAACAGAGCATCGATGCTGCCAAAGAGAGAGAGACGGAGCACAGACATCGCAGAGGCAGTGTTGTAACTAACAGCACATCGATGCTGCCAAAGAGAGAGAGAGACGGAGCACAGACATCACAGAGGCAGTGTTGAAACTAACAGCACATCGATGCTGCCAAAGAGAGAGAGAGAGACGGAGCACAGACATCGCAGAGGCAGTGTTGTAACTAACAGCGCATCGATGCTGCCAAAAGAGAGAGAGGCGAACACAGACGCCGCAGAGGCAGTGTTGTAACTAACAACACATCGATGCTGCCAAAAGAGAGAGAGAGGCGGAGCACAGACATCGCCCAGAGGCAGTGTTGTAACTAACAGCGCATCGATGCTGCATTTTGAACAATAATTTGCCTGGTTAATACAATTTTCTTACAAATAATAAATACCCTGTATTTATTACAGTTTTGTCAGCCTGAAACCAACTACAAAAGCATTACTCAGGGTGAATGTTAGTCTGGTAGCTGTATAGGCTACATGTACTCTAAACTACAAATAATAATAATAATAATAATAATAATAATAATAATAATAATAATAACTAACTATCAATGTTATTTAGGATTCTACCTATATTTTTTAAAGCATCACAATATTATTCTACTCGCAGTTAACTTTATTTTTTGGGAACAATGTGGAATTGCAAGAACAAAACGCATTGAAAAAAATCCTGCTCTGAGATTTTATTTAAAAATAAAAACTACTGTTATATCTGTCCTCATGTATCCCATCCTTCCCCTGAAGCTGAAGAAAGGCTCATCACCTTGGAAACAAGCTTAAACAAAACTAATGGAAACAAATGACATTGGGCGACTGCTATGTTCAGAAACGTGTATGACAAATGTGTAAGTGTTTAATGACTACTCCTACTACGACTAATAAAGAACACAACTCCACCACAAACATGCAGACTTCTTGAATTAAAGGAATATACGCTATAATGAAACGTTTAGCAAAAAAAATACCTTCTCTCCAGCGGCGTAGCTTAATGGTGGCCAAATCTAAACACAGGCCCACCCAAATCTGCGCCTATGTGAATGCCAAGTTTAAATACATTTGTAAAAAAATAAAATAATAAACGTCAACTATGCGCCAGGGAGATGGGCGTTAGGTCAAATAGTCTATTTTTTAAATGGCGCAGGCTTTAGCCAATCAAATCAAAGTAGTAATTGTGATGCAATATTTGGGTGGGATCTTCCTCTCACACAATGAATCAGGTGCAAACCATGTTTGATTGACAGCTTGTGAGGCAGTTGGCGCGGATCTGTTGAAAGTCTGTTGAAAAGTCACAGACATTTATTTGAAGGTGCATTTTTAAAGTAAGTTAGCAGTAGTGCGGCGGTCAACATGGCAAAATAAATCTGCACACACGTTTAAGAGTTTATTTTACTAGAAAGGCTCGAGTGAACAGGATTGACAGCTGGCCGAATGCTGACAAATAGATTTAAAATTGCTGTCCTTTGATGGAGTGTCATGACTATATAACTGCAAGCCCTGACGCTTTATCCTGTGTAAGGTGGAGAGGAGACGAGAGGATACTAACTAGGCAATGGTAAGTAACTGACGGACTTTCACTGTACTTAATAATTGCTTAAAATGTAAGATTGTGTTCTCGCTGGTTCGGTGACGCTGCCTGTTTGACTTTTTAAAATGCATTCACTGTGAACATATGCAAGTACATTTATTTTCTGTATACTTCAAACATTTTAAACGGTTTACATGCGAGCTATATAGTGGTTGGGAGAGTTCCGTCTAGAGACAGTTTTCCATCTTAAATATTTTGGGCACTGAAATGAGTGGGTGTTTGGAACGTGTACTGTAGCAATGGAGGGCACTGGAGAATCGAGAGCTGATTTCGTCAGCAAAAAATAAAAGTTGCTTTCAGCTTCTTGCAATTTACCGTGAAACAAATAAGCATTTTATTTTCCTTCCAGTATTTCACGCAGTCTACTGTTATCAGCGCCGTGCAGTTTGGTTACTATGGCAATGCGGTCAAACAAATACCGACTTCATGATTGGTGTTGAGTCATACTACAATGACCGAAAAGATTCACAAAAAACATGGTGCTCAATGTCACTCAAGGTTGTTTAAAAATCTATTTTTGTCTGCTTGTTACATTCTTTCAGCCAAGCGCAATATCTTTGTTTAGCCGTACCTGAGAGAATGCAGTGAAAACGAAAGCAGCCATATTTAGCTGGAAACGAGGTATTCTCAGCACAGCTAAGATTTTAGTTTTGGTTTGAAGGCAGCAGGAGGTTAGCATGATTTTTTTTTTTGCTTGACAGATGCCCTCATGCAGAGCGACTTAGAGGTAACAGGTTATTAGGATAGCTAAGAGCAAGGCGTAACCAGCTATGAGGACACCAATGTCATGACCTCGGTTGTTTTTTGCCTCACGTGGCGTGAAGGCTCATAAAATCTCAGTAAAACACATTAAAATGATTCATTTTCACTGTTGGTTTATTTCTGATCGAATAAGTAGCAGTTCTTGTGTTTTGATTTAGCAAATACGACAAGTCCCAATCTGGCTACGGTTTTAATTTTTGTATTTATTTATTTAAGCAGGGCCCGCCTAACGTGACTATTATATCACCTAGCCTAAGTTTATTGAAATGTCATGGACTTTTAGTGTGTTATCTGAAATATAGCCTTATGTTACGGTTACACTAAGGCAATAAAGAAAATATATGAAAATCTATTTGTTTAGGATTGTATTTTCTGTACAGTTTTGCATAACGGCAATCTAAGAAAAAGAGAGCTATGTTTGTATTCATATTATTTTGTTCATTTGTTCAAAGTAGCAGCTGTGCTTGTGTTGTGCAAAGTCAACAATTGCTCTACCACAAAAATTAAATTTGGAATTAAAAAAAGTCTGCAAAATGCTTGTACATGTAAATGAAGAATGGCTGTGTTTATGTGAATTATTTTACTGTACATTAACTTAAGCAGAGTGAGACCCCGAGTTCATTTAATTCACAGCACAGAGGTAAACGGGCCCACAAATAAATACAAATGAAGGTTTATTTAAATAAGCGATGTGCAAAGAGAGGGAGGCAAAGAGGTCCAAAGAATGACCTTAACTTTAAATGAAGTCCTTATCTTTCTGTTTTGTGTGTGTTGTTATTGTCATCGGTACCTTGAACTAGTGTGACCTCGGTAGAATTTCAGCTCAGGTTACGACCCTGGCTAAGAGATTACAATACAGCCAAGAAAAAAAAAAGCAAGACAGTTTTGTTTGGGGATATTTTTAGTTTCTGTTTGCACTTTGTCAGATGAAACGTTTTTGCAGCTATTATTGCACAGTGTGTTTGTTTCTGTAGGTTGTGTGCATGTGTGCCTTGTATTTCTAGTGTATACGTACAACTAAACTGCAAAAGATATTCACCTTGCTTCACTCGGCACCATACATTTTCAGGCTTGGCTACGTTGCTCTGCTCAAACCCCGGGGAGATATTTGATGTATTCAGAGTTTTAATTGATTTAAATCATGTTTGTAATGTAAACTATTTCCTGTGATGTCAGAGCTTTGGTACTTGCCCGTCCAAGTTGGGACCCACCCAAATTTCCATTCCTAGCTACGCCCCTGCTTCTCTCCATTTAAACAGAGATCCCATACCAATATTTACCTTAAACATGTTAAAGGGGGAAACTGAAATTCCTCTAAAAATATCACTGAAAATCTTTAAAGATGCAAAGAAATATAAACTCCTCCCTACGCTGTAGTATTCTGTGTGCCCACATCCGCCTTTTTTGTCTCCTACACCTTCTGTTGATCAAACAGTACAACAGGAGTGTTTCTTCATGTTCCTCATCACTGTCCCTCAACCTGCAGGAAATAAGTGGGCGTGTACTAAAACGTTGATTGGCATTTGCTGTACAATACATCAGAGGTCTTTTTTCGTTGTGGTGTGACCGCTCCGTAAACGATTGGGTATCGTGACGGGGCTTCATACAAACTGCTTACATGAGTCCAGGAGTGGTCAAAACCTGCTCCACATCAAAAGTGACCATCTTTAATGATGGAGTTTGTTGTGCGTTTTCTTTATCTCCTTCTTTATATTGTCTGGCTTGAGATTATTTTTAATCAACTTAAAAGTATTTTAATATTAGATTGTTTTTATAGTTTAATAAATCATTTATCATAAAACATAAAGGAAGATAAGGTCAAATGTTTACACAAGCAGCCTTGTACTAACATAACGTATACTTAAAAGTACAACTGTGAAATATACTCATTTACAATTCCCATTGCCCGGCTCTGATTATGAAGTGGATTATTTGTCTGAATCTTCCATAAAACGATGTAAAACATCCTGTGCAGTTAGATTTTGTTTTACACGGCACGTTTTCTCCCTTCTCTGTTTTATTTGGTCTTACCTGCTGTCACACAGTCCTTCCCGCAATGCAATCCTCAGTGCCAGCAGGGGCACATGCACATAACCTCCCGGCACCGAGTTCAGCAACATTCTGCAGTTTGTGATTTCAGTTCGGTCCCTTTGGTACTGGGTACATCTAATCAAGAGCTTTCATATGATATATTACATGCACTTAGGCCAAAAATGTCACGTATGCCCTCTGGATCTGAACCCCGAAACGCATATCGAACTTCAAACCAACTTTCCAAGGTACTTTAACCGGTAATAACAACGCGATGCCCAAGACCGCTTGAAATGACTAACTTATCATTTGAAAACAAAGGCATTGGAAAATAAATGAATTGCGCAGTGTCGATAAATCAACAAAACAGAAATAAATAAAACAGCACATCCGCCTAAAGTGGCCGTTCAGACATCGCAAGTAAAGTGCATAGCCTGCGCATTTCATATATTTAGACAAACTCAATTTAGTTCAAAATGAGACCCTGTTGACCATAAATACTCTCTTTCTTACAGCAGTAGCTCTACACAAAAAATATAAACACACTTACACGGATCCATCGCTATCTCTCTTCTTATTAAGTCGTTTTTGTATGCAGGAAGTGTGTTTTTTTTCGGTAATACCTTTTAAATAGGATTAGCTGAAATGTGTATCAAACAGATATACATTGACTTTCTAGACCACACAAAAAAAGTCTATTCTTCGAAGTGAAAATAAGACTTCAGTTCAGGCAACACAAAATACAATTTCCTTTGTCATAACTCGTGTCTCACACGGGTTCAGGCTGCGTTCACGATACGCAGACTTTGCTCAGTCTGCGCAGGTTCTGCGGAAAACCCGTTCAAATTCATCGTCTGCGTGAACTCAGCCGGAATGACGTCACCAGGTCACGCAGCCACGGGTTTAAAAGTCTGCGCAGCCGCGCAGCTTCTCAAGAGGTTCTGCGCTGGAGCAGCCGCGGCGCAAAACAGAAGCGTGTAGCAACCAGATCCAATCCTCACTCCATGTGCTACTGCCACCTAGTGAGGGGGTGTGAATCGACTTCCAGTCATGGCATTAATTATCTTATGAATGATTTCTAATACAAATTAAAATGATTTGACTCTTTTTCCACACAGTTATTATACTTTTCAAATATGCAGATATTTATTCTAAAGGTTTAAACATGTAAATAATAATGCTAAACGGTTGAAATGAACGTAAAACCGCTCTGTTATTTTCAGCAGGTGTAATTGGGTATTGATGAAAGGCTATCAGGGACAGGGAATAACCTACTTTGAATTAAGGAGAATAAATCAGCTTTAATAACAGGTAGTTGAAGTTAGATATGTGACCACATGTGCAAGTATTTGAACTATTTTTGTTCCAGATCAAAATACAGTACTGTCTAACAACCCCTTTGTGAGAGGGCGGGGGGAATCCTGCCCGTTATAATACTCATTAATTTGTCTCACATCACAAAACATACGTTTATATTATCTCATTATAGCAGGGACTGTTTCTACTATACATTTTCTGATCATGCTGTAAATTATGAAGCTGGTGGAGCACAAAGTGAACTTCGATTGCATCCTCTTCTTCTGCGATTAGAATTTCTCTCAACACCGCCTCCATTTCGGTTCTGCTCAGAACTGTTGTTCATCTACCAAAACTGTCCACGCTGCGTCGGCACAGACCGTGACGTCAGACGCAGACTCCCGTCTGCAATCCAGCCGGCAGAAAAAAAGTGTCGTGACGCACCCAAAATACTTGGTGTCATTTACCCAGGTGTTTCCAATTTTTTGTCCACTACCTGTAGCTGCTGGACACCTAGGCTTTCTATTGGTGCGCTGTTTACCAGAAGGCGTTTGCGTTAATCAATCAAAGGAAGGTGGAAATGGAGACTTACAGCAGCGAAGCGCCTTGGCCGACAATGCAAACAGATTACGTTTTTAAATACTACCTTCAATATTTTTTCTCCTTTCATACATTGATCTTTTTATAAGAACCTGCTGATGCTACAAGAATATAAATAATGTCTCAATGTTGGGATTTAGTATTTTTTTCAACACAACAAATGCAGTCCAGTATACTGGAGATTTGGAATTAAAGACTTTGTTCCAGAATTTTTACACAAGCATAAAGTACAGAATGTATTTGATAAATTGCATATTGATTTTGTTTTTTAGGGAAATGAAAGTTTATCTGATTATTTTATTGTATAGTATATTTCTTTAGATTTAATTTTACAGCAACACCCCCTCAATCCAGCACGTAAATTACAAACTAATGTACACACACACAGTAAACAAATAAACACACAACACTGACTGTACAGCAACACCCCCTCAATCCAGCACGTACATTACAAACTAATGTACACACACACAGTGAACAAATAAACACACAACACTGACTGTACAGAAACACCCCCTCAATCCAGCACGTCAATTACAAACTAATGTACACACACACAGTGAACAAATAAACACACAACACTGACTGTACAGCAACACCCCCTCAATCCAGCACGTACATTACAAACTAATGCACACACACACAGTAAACAAATAAACACACAACACTGACTGTACAGCAACACCCCCTCAATCCAGCACGTCAATTACAAACTAATGTACACACACAGTAAACAAATAAACACACAACACTGACTGTACAGCAACACCCCCTCAATCCAGCACGTCAATTACAAACTAATGTACACACACACAGTGAACAAATAAACACACAACACTGACTGTACAGCAACACCCCCTCAATCCAGCACGTCAATTACAAACTAATGCACACACACAGTGAACAAATAAACACACAACACTGACTGTACAGCAACACCCCCTCAATCCAGCACGTACATTACAAACTAATGCACACACACACAGTGAGCACGTTTTATTTAATGGTAGTACAGTTCTGAAAGAAAATCCCAGATAAACTGCTTCCAGAACAGCAGTGCTTCTGAAGATCCTATCGGTGGTTTTTAATTCAATTGTAATTCCCGTACAAATAGAAACAATGTGCTTACTATCTATGAGGAGATTTAGTATCGATTTCTCTTGCAGAGAAATTACAAACACGCAAGTCACAGTGAGAAAAAAATAAGCGAGTAGGATATATTGTAGTTTTTACAGAAATCAAACTGATATTTTGAGGTGATTTTTTTGACAGAAGAACATCTACGTCACACTCGTGGACTCCACTGCCACACCAGCATTGTCCTGCCCCTTAACAAGCAATACACACTCCTGATTCGCTGGTACAGTACTCCTCTGACCTTTCAACTCCCACCTAATAGGCTCTCGGTAACTGTCATAGCCACACATGCTGCTACATACAGGTAGGCTACCGTATTACAGAAAATAAGCAGCCGCCTGACTTCTAAAATGTCATGAGTCATGGAATAAAATATCACATGTCAGCAATACCATTTCAATCAGGCCTGTGGATGACACAAAAGTGTGTGCTGCATGTAGCAGGTTTGCTTATGTTTGTGTCCCATTTGTTGTTCCCTTTGAAGAAATCCAGAAGTGCTAGTCAGAACTATAAGGGTTAAAATACATCCAACACTGAAGCATTATCACCCCCTGCTGGGAGAAACAAAGAACTGCAGTTTAGTCTCCTCAATACAAGGGTGGTTGGATAGCGGCTTCCCTTTGATCAAGGTGTTTTTTTAGAGCATTTTACCGCACTGAGGAATCCCCCTGCATTGCTGTTCAGATCAGTAACGACCCTGATAGCTCTAATGTTACCAGTCGTAAACGCTGTGATAATAAGGACCTGTGTATCCTCGCCATTT
This sequence comes from Huso huso, assembly GCA_036884735.1. Taxonomy (NCBI): domain Eukaryota; kingdom Metazoa; phylum Chordata; class Actinopteri; order Acipenseriformes; family Acipenseridae; genus Huso; species Huso huso. The sequence goes on along the minus strand of CM072692.1, from coordinate 17,264,481 downwards.
CAAATATAATATATAACACATGACGTGTGAGAGGAGGGGATTGCGTGGTAAGATGTTCTGAAGGAGGGCTGCAGAGCAAACTCAGACTTCACCTCTGGAGTATAGTGATAGTGCTGCTTGAATCACTATACCTTTTCTACACTCCACAATATTAGAAGAACAAATCTGTATCAAACTACAGCATGGTTTCATTAACTCTGCCAGCTAATGCAAGTGAAGAGGATCTGGAGGCTGCTGTATGTCTTTTGAGAAGTGAAAACCAAAAGCTGAACTATCAGTCCACTCCAGATATATCTGCAGGTGTGATGAAGGAAAAGAGCTTCATAGCTTATCATTGCAAAGCCTTTCATCACTCATGAAGAACACATGACATGTCCCTGCAGATATACTGAGAGCCCTCGATTTCTCTCCAGTAGAAGGAAAGATCTCTTCTGACTCACTCCAGGATTTCTCATGCAAACCCATCACGTGTCCTGTATATAGGACTGGGTTCATGGAAGGAGGTGGGATTGTTTGTGTGGCCAGTGTCCCGACCGCATTCAGAGTCTCTACTGGGAATGGGCCTGTCCCATTGGGAGGAAGCTTCAGTCTTGAAGGAGCGCTGTGACAGAGGTGCCATTCTCAAACTCCTGTCCCTCTCTCCTCTCCGCCCCTCTCACACTGATTCAGCAGTCTGCACAGCCTGCTTGTCTAAACATGGCCTCCGTCCAAAACTCTGCCTCTGAGATCATTACTTAACTCCGGGAATTCAGAAACACAGGTAAGTTTGGGTTTCTTTGAAACCCATCCCTGTCTCTGTATCATCTCAACAGAAACAGCAGAAGCACATATTGTGATTCCAGCCCAGGATCACACTTCATGGTGAATCAAGGGTATTGACACAACTATTCCAATGGCTGGAGTTCCATCCTTCTTATAGTCCTGTACAGAACTAGACAGTCTAACACAGCAGTCAAACCCATTGTTAATACTGTGATAAATCAGGAGAAATGGACAGTCTAAACATGGAAACAAGCTTGTTCTTGTTATTCCACTTGTTCTCCTTGTTGAAGAAAACTCCCCTCCCTCCAAAAACAATTGAGAACTGAAGTGGAGGCATTTCTGTCCATTTACCCAATCAGATCCGCATCCAACAAATTCCCAGCTATGTTAATTCATTTTGGGGATACAAATGTGACTTTTTTGCCCTTGGTAGGTACCCATGATAGATTATATGTGAGGCTTGTGTACAGTGTATTGCACCTTATGGCTAATGGACAGAAAAGTCTAAGCTTAAAGCAATTGGCTATCCGATCACCAAAAGCAAAGATAACAGAAGTGTAAAAGGATGAAAAAAAATATCTGTAGTTTGCAAACGGCTTCATTGTTTATTTATTTATGAATTGCAAAGGGCTGCATTTTCTAATTTGTAGTAGCTTCAGTTTTTTTTAATCTGGCTCATAAAATAACCAAACTACAAAGCACTATCATTTTATGAGTCAAATGGTAATAATTTAAAACGTTGAATTAATTGTGTCACATAAAAATAAAAATAAAAAACAGTAAAAATCTCAGTAAATTATGAATAGTTGTAAACATCTCAGTTTCTGCTAAACCTTTTTATCAAAACCTCAGTCCAAACCCCGCCTCTTAGAGTTTTATATAACTCCTGGAATTCAGAAACACAGGGAAGTTTCGTTTCTTGTGAAACCCATCCCTGTCTCTGTATCATCTCAACAGAAACAGCAGAAGCACATATTCTGATTCCAACCCAGGATCACACTTCATGAGGAATCAAGGTTTTAAATCAGAAAGAGATGGTTTTACACAATCTGCATTGGAATCTGGCTGCATGTGTGATAATGCACATCTGTATCTGAAGAGTAACTCTCCTGTTAAGCCTGTACTATATGTGCTGCCTGAGCTCCATAAATCACTTGATAATCCACCAGGTCGTCCCATAGTTTCTGCTCTTGGTTCTCTCATTGAACCTCTCTCAAATTGCATTGATTAGTATCTCAGACCACTAGTGGAGGAGTTACCCTCATCTCTAAGGGATAGAAGTGTGTTAATAAGCCAACTTTCTAAAATAAGTTACAAAATCAGAACATTATCCTTATTTCCCTTGATGTCGTGAGTTTGTACATCAATATCCCACATGCAGATGGCTTAAATGCATTGAGGATCTTTTTAGATAAATGAACCACTATGCATATTCCTTCCACAGCTTGTTTGCTTGATATGGCACACATTGTTCTCACTAGAAATGATTTTGCACATGAGAACGAGTTTTATTTGCAGGTACAGGGCACAGCCATGGGTGCTTCTTCTGCCCCTGAATGTGTCAGTCTTTTAATGGGATTTTTAGAGCATCACCATGTTTACTCACAACACTTTATATTCACTATATCTTTTTTATCTGGTCTGGTGCAAGTTTTGAATTGAACGCCTGTGTGGATCATCTCAATACAAACCCCTCTTAGAGCTTCATAGAACTCCTGGAAATCAGAAACACAGGGAAGTTCCATTTGTTGTTGTGAAACCGTGAGTCTCTGTCTCACTGCAGGAAGAACCTGTGTCAATATTCACCTGCCATAGCACTGTCAATAGAGTGTACACCATGGGACTGATTCACCTGCCATAGCACTGTCAATAGAGTGTACACCATGGGACTGATTCACCTGCTATAGCACTGTCAATAGGGTGTACACCATGTGACTGATTCACCTGCTATAACACTGTCAATATGGTGTACACCATGGGACTGATTCACCTGCTATAGCACTGTCAATAGGGTGTACACCATGTGACTGATTCACCTGCCATAGCACTGTCAATAGAGTGTACACCATGGGACTGATTCACCTGTCATAGCACTGTTGATAGGGTGTACACCATGGGACTGATTCACCTGCCATAGGACTGTCAATAGCACAGCATGGGACTGATTCACCTGCTATAGCACTGTCAATAGCACAGCATGGGACTGATTCACCTGCTATAGCACTGTCAATAGCACAGCATGGGACTGATTCACCTGCCATAGCACTGTCAATAGCACAGCATGGGACTGATTCACCTGCCATAGCACTGTCAATAGCACACCATGGGACTGATTCACCTGCTATAGCACTGTCAATAGCACAGCATGGGACTGATTCACCCGCCATAGGACTGTCAATAGCACAGCATGGGACTGATTCACCTGCTATAGCACCGTCAATAGCACAGCATGGGACTGATTCACCTGCCATAGCACTGTCAATAGCACAGCATGGGACTGATTCACCTGCTATAGCACTGTCAATAGCACAGCATGGGACTGATTCACCTGCTATAGCACTGTCAATAGCACAGCATGGGACTGATTCACCTGCCATAGCACTGTCAATAGCACAGCATGGGACTGATTCACCTGCTATAGCACTGTCAATAGCACAGCATGGGACTGATTCACCTGCTATAGCACTGTCAATAGCACAGCATGGGACTGATTCACCTGCCATAGCACTGTCAATAGCACAGCATGGGACTGATTCACCTGCTATAGCACTGTCAACAGCACAGCATGGGACTGATTCACCTGCCATAGCACCGTGAATATCACACCATGGGACTGATTCACCTGCTATAGCACTGTCAATAGCACAGCATGGGACTGATTCACCTGCTATAGCACTGTCAATAGCACAGCATGGGACTGATTCACCTGCTATAGCACTGTCAATAGGGTGCACACTATGGGACTGATTCACCTGCCAGGGATCTGGATCACAATTAAATCAGTCATGTGAGGGTCAGCCCTCTTCTCATATCACTGGTACATCAGTAGAAAGACTATTTTCACAGGTCTGCACTGTTCTGTTGGGGTAGGGGTATGGGTGTAGAAGAGGGGGAAGAACGATGGGTGAGAGGATACAGAAATAGCTGAACATGCTCTACAGAAATTGTTTAGTAATGATTTCCTGACATGTTTATTAGCAGGTCATTTTGAATGTACTGAAATAGAATTCTGTATTAAACTGGAAACAGTGCTCACTAATCAAAGTGCTGATACTTGTGGACAAAGACATTCTACTGAACAGAACAGCAAATCTGCACAATCTAATCCTGATTGTATTGTATACAAGGCTGAGATCTAACCCACTATAAACATGTAGTTATATAATAACATATGCAGTCTAAACATGCCCAATGCTTCCTTGAATCACCCTTAACTTTAAAGTCCTCTCACAGAGGAACATGTTGTAAAGGACAACACGGGTTTAAAGGACAAGTCAGGAAGGATCGGGGGACATTGCACAGCTGCACTGGAAAAGTATCACATTGATATTATTATAGTCATTGATATTGTATGTATTATTGTGTATGTGTATAAATATGTGTATTATGAAAGCATATATTAAAAATAACATTAAAATGGAGACCTCTATGCTTGGGGTACGCAGACAGCTGATAGCTCTGGAAGGGGGCATGTGACCATCATAAGTCTGGGAGCCCCTGCTCTGGAGTATAGTGATAGTGCTGCTTGAATCACTATACCTTTTCTACACTCCACAGTATTAGAAGAACAAATCTGTATCAAACTACAGCATGATTTCAATAACTCTGCCAGCTAATGCAAGTGAAGAGGATCTGGAGGCTGCTGTATGTCTTTTGAGAAGTGAAAACCCAAAGCTGAACCGTCAGTCCATTCCAGATATATCTGCAGGTGTGATGAAGGAAAAGAGCTTCACAGCTTATCATTGCAAAGCCTTTCATCACTCATGAAGAACACATGACATGTCCCTGCAGATATACTGAGAGCCCTCGATTTCTCTCCAGTAGAAAGGAAAGATCTCTTCTGACTCACTCCAGGATTTCTCATGCAAACCCATCACGTGTCCTGTATATAGGACTGGGTTCTTGGAAGGAGGTGGGATTGTTTGTGTGGCCAGTGTCCCGCCCGCATTCAGAGCCTCTACTGGGAATGGGCCTGTCCCATTGGAGAAAGCTTCAGTCTTGAAGGAGCGCTGTGACAGAGGGTGCCATTCTCAAACTCCTGTCCCACTCTCTCCTCTCCGCCCCTCTCACACTGATTCAGCAGTCTCTGCTCAGCCTGCTTGTCTAAACCTGGCCTCCGTCCCAAACCCCGCCTCTTAGAGCTTTATATAACTCCTGGAATTCAGAAACACAGGGAAGTTTCGTTTCTTGTGAAACCCATCCCTGTCTCTGTATCATCTCAACAGAAACAGCAGAAGCACATATTGTGATTCCAGCCCAGGATCACACTTCATGGTGAATCGAGGGTATTGACACAACTATTCCAATGGCTGGAGTTCCATCCTTCTTATATTCCTGTACAGAACTAGACAGTCTAACACAGCAGTCAAACCCATTGTTAATACTGTGATAAATCAGGAGAAATGGACAGTCTAAACATGGAAACAAGCTTGTTCTTGTTATTCCACTTGTTCTCCTTGTTGAAGAAGAAAACTCCCCTCCCCTCAAAAAACAATTGAGAACTGAAGTGGAGGCATTTCTGTCCATTTTACCCACTCAGATCCCTCACTTTCTAAATATATTGGTGCATCTGAAAAGATAATAGCACCGTCTTCAAATACAAGCTAAAGATTGTCAGATCGTCACTGTATTTTACTTTAACAATGAAATAAATACATGAATAAATAGAAATGGTTGTACTTGTTTTTCATATAAGAAATATTATTTTCAATTTGCACTTTAATCAACACAACTGATTAGTTTTAAATTTGATCTGCAACAACGATATAAATATTTATCTAATTGGAGAATGGCCACACCTGTGATTGTTGGCAGGGACAGATCTAACTCCCACACTATTTACATATTCAGGGCTTTCACCCTACCACATTACAAAATACAATTGAAAATAGACACCAGTCTATTCAAGTCTACATTGTTGAGGTGAGGTGGCTTGAGAAATGAGCACTGCTGTGTGAAACTGCAATTCCACCCCCTCTGCAACCGTGTCGACTGCCACCCAGTCAATGCAAATGATCTTTATATATTCACAGCATCAGAGGGGGCAGGCAACAGTGGTCATCTTTCACTTCAGAAATTCAGCTTTTTCAAAAAGCAAAAATAAGGACATGTGTAGCAGCAACAGTGAAAGCTGGGACATGGCTAGGAAAATAAATAGGAGGGAATTCAAATAGTGTCCCTTTGTGAAGTGTCCCTGTAACAGGACGAGCAGCCCTGTACATTGTTTTGTTTATTTATTTTTAGATCGGGGTCTCCCCCTCCGCCCCTGTGCAGTGTATTGTGTATTTATTTTGTATTATTTTTATTGTATTATATTCATGACGGCGAAGCGCCTCCGTGTTATTGTTTTGTTTATTTTTAAAACGTGTCCTGGCAGAGGCGAGATCGCTGCTCGTCCTCTGCCAGGAGAAGTGGAAAAACTCGTGCAGAAGGTCACCTGTTATAAAAAGCCTGCAGCTCTCCAGCTCAAGGTGGGGTGTTTTAGGAGCGGAGTGAGAGTGAGAGTGAGAGTGAGAGTGAGAGTGAGAGTGAGAGTGACGGAGAAAACAAGTGTAAAATTAACATAGGAACAGTGAAGGCAATCTGCCCAGCCTGACCTGTGTTTTATTTATTTTTTGTGCGTGATCTGTTTTTGTTAAACCTTTTTATTTTGCTCTGTGAGCACAGTGTTTTGTGTTTGAATATTTTATTTAAATAATACCCATAGTAAATAGTACCCATAGAGCCAGACCCATAGAGAACGAGATTGCATGCAATGGTGTCTTTTTGTTATTAACTATCTCAAATCATAAAAACAGACTTTTTAGAAGTTATATATCTGTATATATACTTTATTATTTGTTTATTTAGCAGACGTCTTTATCCAAGGCGACTTACAGAGACTAGGGTGTGTGAACTATGCATCAGCTGCAGAGTCACTTACAACTACATCTCACCCGAAAGACGGAGCACAAGGAGGTTAAGTGACTTGTTCAGGGTCACACAGTGAGTCAGTGAGTGAGCTGGGATTTGAACCGGGGACCTCCTGGTTACAAACCCTTTTCTTTAACCACATAGCCTCCTATATACACACTATTAAGAAAAAATATGTCAAATAAATTAGATATGGATCTGAAATATCACAGTTATCATAACTACAGTCATCTTCTTGTTTAGATTCACTTTGTATATTAAAGTTTGTGCTGCTATTAAAGCACCCACTGCCTCAATAGAGCTCTCACAGTGCTGTCTAACCTCCAAGTACATCAGGGAAACAAGAGTGTAACCCTAACCCTGCCCCCTCACGAAATCCAGAGCATGATGTGTTCAGACATCATAAAAAAGCCTGCAGACAACAGACTGACCAAAACTGAAACAGTACTGTGTACCTTATCCCAGTTCTGTAACATATATCTACATCATTTATTATACAGCTGCCATAAAAAACAGTGTTATCAAAGAAACATACAGACCCAACCTTTGGAATACACATTGCATTGATAAGATTGAATGGCTAGTTACTGGAAACTCTGTGTGTGTGTGTGTCAGTAACATGTACCAGTGTGTGTGTGTGTGTGTGTGTGTGTGTGTGTGTGTCAGTAACATGTACCAGTGTGTGTGTGTGTGTGTGTGTGAAAAGGCAAAAAGGCTAATAGAATAACATTTTTTTTACTGGTTTAAGCAAATTAAATAATTCCATAAAAGAATGACCTGCCATGCACTTCAGTACACTGTGTAGATCTCACATATAATATGCAGTTGTGAAAGAAGTGCAGGATATAGTAAACTCTAACTAGATGAAATGAGCTGGGAAGTGCAAGTGTAGAGCTTTCTTTAACCCAGGATGTTTTCAGATTGAAGGGACATTTACTCCTTTCTAAAACATCAAACAGAAAGTTTATATTCCAAAGCTTCAAATACAGTGAATAACTCAGGAGTGTTTTACCAGTTCTGAAACATACACATAGACAGCAGATTATTTTTCCTTTTTCATAAAGTATGAAAACACATCCCTGATATCACTGCTAGTGAATGGAGGTGCACAGCAAGTGAGATTTAAGCTGAACTCCCTTTAAAATGGGTCTGTTTAATAAAAGGCAGATCTCAGCTATCTGTATGTAGGCTTTACGTGTTAGAAATGGTTGACTGCTTCGTTCAGGTAGACACTAATACAGACTTTACTGTATAATCCTAACCCTGTAATGTCTGATATTATTGTATTGAAGAGCTGTCCTCATGTCTGCTTCCAGGTCACAGGTGGCTGGCAGTTCAAATCCTGCTCTACTTCCTGCACTGCTAACAGATAGCCACAGTTACCTGCAATTTCCAGGACTATAAATAGGGCTACATTTAGAAATACTCTAATGTGTTGTTTGATTAGATTTCTGTGTAGCTTGTGTTTTGTAATGTTGATAGGTGTTTGTGTAGCAGGGTTTCTGACAGGCAGTGACAAGGTGAGGTAACCTGATACACAGACAGACACTGAGTGTAAACCCAGCACATCACGCTCTTCAGAAGCACACTCTCTCTTGCAAGAGCTGTGACACACTTGGGATATTTGGAGTGCATCACCTCATGCACATCTCAGAGGACAGTCGTGTGCCTCATTTTTTTAATATAGCAAATTTTGCACTGCTTTAAATCAAAATAAAAATCAAATGCAAAAAGAGAAATCAAATAATAATAAAATAAAAATAAAAACACTGTGTGCAGCAGACTCTGACCTGCAGTTTATCAGACTGGAACAGACTGTTGTTCTTTGATCCAGTTCTGTAACATCTTTCTATTCCATTTATTATACAGCTGTCATAAAACAACAGAACCACTGTGGAAAAAAAACATCAACCTTAGAATCTATAAACTGTGTGTGTGTGAGAGTGTGTGTGCGTGTGAGAGTGTGTGTGTGTGTGTGTGAGTGTGTGTGTGTGTGTGCGAGTGTGTGTGTGTGTGTGAGTGTGTGTGTGTGTGTGTGTGTGCAGAGTGTGAGTGTGTGTGTGTGTGTGTGTGTGTGTGTGTGAGTCACCTGTGTCAGTGTGCTTGTGTGTGTGAAAAGATATGAAAGGCTAAGTTTTAAAAAAAAATATTTCTAACAAATAGAAAATACAATTTGTCACATACAGTACAACTGTATAATTGATTAATATATCAAACTTAATATATGTATTATTTTAAAGTATTTAAACCAATAGATTTACATCTAATGGTCATTTAATGTTTGATTATGAGACGCCATATATACACAGTTCCATGAACACATATATTTCAATTCATATAGCGTTGCGATCCTGTGTGATACAAATGAAATGTCTCAAATCCTCTTTGAACTTTGATTATGGATTTTAGTGCACCTGGCCTCCAGAGGAAGGTGAGAGGCAGCAATGAGAGGCTGGTGAATTAACCCACTATCTGTCTGTCTGTATGTGCCCCCTCGCCCCCCAGATTGGAACCCAGGCCTCCAGAGGGAGGTGAAAGGCAGGAATGAGAGGCTAGTGAATTAACCCACTATCTGTCTGTCTGTCTGTATGTGCCCCCTCGCCCCCAGATTTGGAACCCAGGCCTCCAGAGGGAGGTGAAAGGCAGGAATGAGAGGCTGGTGAATTAACCCACTATCTGTCTGTCTGTCTGTATGTGCCCCCTCGCCCCCCAGATTGGAACCCAGGCCTCCAGAGGGAGGTGAAAGGCAGGAATGAGAGGCTGGTGAATTAGCCCAGTGTAGGATTAGGAGCACTAACAGAAGCCATGATTGAGACAAAATAAACACATTCTTGTTACCAAAATTGTTCATGTGTATGTTCTAATAGGAGCACCAGCAGGGAAAGGGCTCTCCACAGATATGCAAGTATTTTATGCATGAGATTCTCTGTGTGGCAAAAATAAACTCCAGTTTCAGATGAAGAGAGCTGGTAAACTGATGGGTAACTTTACATGTGCAATGCAGGCCCTTCAGGATGCATTTGTGATTGTTTATTTAAACTCCACCATTATCAAGAAATGTGTTTTCCTTCAGTTTCATTATTACTGTGCACTTTGATTGGATTTATTTTAAATTCTACCACTTCCCAGAAATGTTCGTTTTGTTATTACGCAGTCCTGTCGGGCCGCAATCAAATTGAACACAGTCACTGTTTGTTTACAATGGGGAACAACAGGTGATTGCGATATTACAACTTATGCTGCTGAATGGGCGGGTTCTGGGCGGGTTTTCAGGAAGAAGTGGGCGGGTTTTCAGGAAGAAGTGGGCGGGTTTTCAGGAAGAAGTGGGCGGGTTTTTGGAAAAGTTGTTGGCAGCTGGTTGGCTGCCTTGGTTAAAAGGAGAAAACTACAAGAAAGTCACCTCAGAATTTGCAGCTGTGAAGAACACTTTTCTTATTATTTTCTATATATCTTCAAAAAGAAAATAAGTTAGCAGATATTTAATCTTAAATAACCAAGAGCTTTGCTGAACCTGAATCCTGTATTCAATCATTCAGAAGTCTGGTGAGTGACATTTTAATATACATATACATATAATATACATTTTTTATTTTTTTATATATATTATTGTATATAGTAAAGTAAAAATACACTCAAACCAGCCAGAATTATTTATGGATTTATATTTGTAGTTTTTATGCTGAAAAGTAGAGTTTGAGCTGTAAAATGGAGTGTTGAGAAGTAACACAGAGAATGTTCTTGAAATTAAAACAAATCCTCCTGGATACATTTTAAAACTATAGTTTATCATTTTATTATGGATCTGTTTGTTAAATTGGCTTCTGCATTGACAGATTCATATTAAGTATTTTAGTAGGAAATATTTTATTTTGGATTTATTTAGAAAGAAACGTGACTGAAGACAGTAACATTAATCTGAGTTCAGTCGAATTATAATAGAAGGAACTCAAACTTGGGTACCATTGAAATTAGAAGGCTAATTTAACTTCCTGATGAATATAAAGACATACTAAATGCTAAGCAGGACAACACAGCGGCTAATAAGAAAAAGCAAGATACTTGGAAAGTTGTTTTTTTAAGTCTTTTTTTTCCTATCGCATGTGCCATTTCTTGAAGCAGTTTCTGTCCACAATGACACATAATGGCACATCACAGGCTTCGCATTTCCAGGGCGTTTTGTTCCTGAGTTTCCCTTCATTGCACAAACCACAGTGTCTACGCCCGAAGGAGGACTTCATGGAGGGGTTGAGTTCCTTGCCCTCTGTAATGGCTACAGGGACACAGAGTTTACCTGTACTCACACTGGCCTCCTGCTCCACAAGCCCGATGTCCACCAGCTGCTTGCATAGCTCCTCTCTAAACGTTTTCTGTGAAAGTGCCTTTGTAGTTTGAGCATGTGCCAATTCCTTATGGAGCAGAAAACTGTTGACAACACCAATGTCAATGAAATGATAAAAAAGTTTCTTGTACCACTTTTGGGTTTTCTGTGCCATGTTGTAGTATTTTATAAGGGCATCTGACAAATCCACCCCTCCCATGTGCTGATTGTAGGCCTTTACAGGAGTAGGAACAGGAACATTCCGCATTCCCCAAGTCCCATCTTCATTCCTTACCCGTCTCTGGACTTTGTCTCCTGTGTACGCTTTATGAATGGAACTGCACATCGTCACTTCACGTGTATCCATCCACTTGGTGTACAGCAGTTTGTCACTTCGTATCCAGCGAATTGTCCCCCTATCAGCTTTTTTAGGGAGGGCGTTTTCTTTTGTCCGTGGGAAGCCCTGAAGATTTTCTCTAATGGTCCCACATGCTCCAAATTTGAGTTTGTAAAGGTCCCGAAACAGTGTTGTGCTGGTGTAGAAATTGTCAACATACACATGGTACCCTGTGCCTAAGTATGACACCTTTATGAGGTTCATAACAGAGTCATAACTCAGTCCTTTCCCAGAAACTGATTTGGATTTTCCTGTGTAGATGTTGAAATCACATGTGTACCCGTTGTGGGCATCAGCCAGCACGAACAGCTTGAAGCCCCATTTTATCGGCTTTGCTTTCATGTACTGCTTGA
>CM072692.1:17224350-17246850 GCA_036884735.1 Huso huso | reverse complement strand
TGAGGGGATGGAATGGGTTGTCTGAAGTCATGTTGTTGAGGGACTCTTCTTCACACACTTCAGTGGTGAGGATGGAATGGGCTGTCTAGTCATGTTGCTGGAGACTTCTTCACACAGAGAGTGGTGAGGATGGAATGGGCTGTCTAGTCATGTTGTTGGAGACTCTTCTTCACACAGAGAGTGGTGAGGGGATGGAATGGGCTGTCTAGTCATGTTGTTGGGAGACTCTTCTTCACACAGAGAGTGGTGAGGGTGTGGAATGGGCTGTCTAGTCATGTTGTTGAGAGACTCTTCTTCACACAGGAGTGGTGAGGGTGTGGAATGGGCTGTCTAGTCATGTTGAAGGAGACTCTTCTTCACACAGAGTGGTCTGGGTGTGGAATGGGCTGTCTAGTCATGTTGTTGAAGGACTCTTCTTCACACAGAGAGTGGTGAGGGATGGAATGGGTTACCTAGTCATGTTGTTGAAGGAGACTCTTCTTCACACAGAGAGTGGTGAGGGGATGGAATGGGCTGTCTAGTCATGTTGTTGAAGACACTTCTTCACACAGAGAGTGGTGAGCGATGGAATGGGCTGTCTAGTCATGTTGTTGAAGGGACTCTTCTTCACACAGAGAGTGGTGAGGGTGTGGAATGGGCTGCCTAGTCATGTTGTTGCTTGGACTCTTCTTCACACAGAGAGTGGTGGTGTGGAATGGGTTACCTAGTCATGTTGAAGAGACTCTTCTTTACACAGAGGTGGTGAGGATGGAATGTATTACCTAGTCATGTTGTTGAAGGGACTCTTCTTTACACAGTGGTTTAGGAGGATGGAATGGTTACCTAGTCATGTTGCTGAAGGAGACTCTTCTTCACACAGAGAGTGGTGAGGGATGGAATGGGCTGTCTAGTCATGTTGTTGAAGGAGACTCTTCTTCACACAGAGAGTGGTGAGGGGATGGAATGGGCTGTCTGTCATGTTGTTGAAGGAACTCTTCTTCACACAGAGAGTGGTGAGGGTGTAGAATGGACTGTCTAGTCATGTTGTTGAAGGAGACTCTTCTTCACACAGAGAGTGGTGAGGGGTGTGGAATGGGCTGTCTAGTCATGTTGCTGAAGGAGACTCTTCTTCATTTGAATATTCAGTTTTAATATGAAGCGTGAAAAGTGTGAAAATACAAGAAAAAGCAAACTCTGAACCAGGGTAATGTCAGGAAGTGTGAGCGATCTTAATGTAAGCTGTTCGGCAGTCTCATTAACAGGTGTGCTGTGTGATGAGCCTGTGGGTAGCAAAGGCAGGGCTAGAACTTGTTTTACAGCTTCCTTTTTTGCCCGTTTAAACCCGGCGCGTTGGTTCAGGTGCTTTATCACGTTGTATTGAAAAGCTACAGTAATATCCTGTTTAGTGCATTTCTGTGAAGTCTAAGGATATACACACAAACTGGGGTAGGTCTTCGTACATCTTCTCTATTGCAATACATGTGAAACACGTTGCTGATGTTGGTCTATTTTTTGGTGAGCCTTTGATATTTTGTCGATGCATCAGAAATAAGTGTCCTGTGTCATAGCTGTGCTTTACTAACAGGATGTGTGTCTGTCTTGGCTGTGTGATATCTGTGCTTTACTAGCATGATGTTGCTTCTCAAACCTACACATTTTTTCAGCGGTTATGTGTGTATTGAGTGGGAGTGGGAGAGGGGTGGGGTGGGGTCTACTTAACCTATTGGTTCTCAAATTGGTCATTGGGACCCCTTGGGGTGTCACGAAAAGGTTTAACCCCTCCACCTCAAACAAACTTACATGTATGCAATTATTCTTATTAAAAATAAGGGGCAGCAGTGTGGAGTAGTGGTTGGGCTCTGGACTCTTGTTGAGGGTCATGGGTTCAATCCCAGGTGGGGACACTGCTGCTGTACCCTTGAGCAAGGTACTACCTAGCTTGCTCAGTAAAAACCAACTGTATAAATGGGTAACTGTAAAAAAAAAATAATGTGATATCTTGTAACAATTGTAAAGTAAGCCCTGGATAAAGGCGTCTGCTAAGAGAATTAATAATAATAATAATAATAATAATAAAATAGCATTTTAAACTGATTCAGAATACTACAATATATTGTTATTGAGATATGTTATGTTTGTTTCTACAATAGCGTAGCTAGACTTATACTGCAGTACAGTAAAGGTGTATTTTCAATAGTGGGTTCAGATGTAAGTCTCTGTAAGAGGAGCCCAAGAAGACAGGCGTTTGAGACACTTTAAATGAGGGCTGTGAATTTTTAACACATGTTAACCCTTTGCGGTCCGTTCATTCAGCGCATCAGGCGTGTCGGGTCCAATTTATTTTCACACTTGCAGTTTATTTTAGGCGCTGTTTAAAAAGTATTTTATTTCACAGTAAAACAGGTTTAAAAGTCTCTGCATATCAACAGGACTCTCAGTACTGCATCTCCAGCCCGCTCCTTGTTAGCTGTATTTATCACATACCTCTTCATAGTGCATACCGATAAATCATCTCCTGATATTTCGTTTTATCACCAAACTCCTCGATCATGCGATCAAAGTCGTTATTTTATTAATGTAACATCTCAAAAGCGCTCTGCAGATGTCTGTGATGTTCTTTGGCGCTGGATGCAGAAGCAGCTGTCTTGTTTGTGTATGTCGTGTTATCTATGTGGTGTCGGGTCTATCAGTATTCATGAGATCGCCCTTTTTTTTTCGGCTTGTCTCGGCACCTGTCGGTCTCCTCGGCCATTTTGAATGTTTTCTCGGCTTTTTCGGGAAAAAACGACTAGAACCTGTTTTTTCGTCTTTTGATGATGTCGGACGGGGTCCGACATTGGACAGAAGGGAAGATTGTGATGTCGGACCAGGTCCCACATGGGACCGCAAAGGTTAATCCACTGTCTTGTCCCTCAGCATACCGGGACTCATGTCCTCTTCACCATTGTAATACACTTGGATTGAATAAGCATTCATTCATCGTGGAAAGGATATAAAGTAGTCACATGATTATGTAGCAAAACACTCAAACTGAAGGACTTGTGAATGGGAAGTTTATTTAAAAAAAACAAACAAATAAGCACCTTTTCTGATGGTTCAGTGGATAGAAGAGGTTACTTTGTATCTACTGTCAAAGTGAGTTCAGTATCACAGAAGGGCATCAGTCTGCCCATCTGTTTGAAATTGGGGTTCTGCAAACCATGAACGATACTGCAAGTCTCTCAAGCGCTGTCGGGTGCTGCAGACAAGTTAACATTAGCTTTGTTTTATTTCAATAACCACATTTATTAGTGGGGCTTGTGAGCAAGAGTTCCCACTTTAAATCTTCAACCTCCTTCTTCATATTATTATTATTATTATTATTATTATTATTATTATTATTATTATTATTCTTGACCTTCTCCTCTTACACCGTTTAAGCTACAAGCGCCGTTCAAACTTTAAAGCGTGCAGACCGGTCTGGAAGAATTTTGTATACAACTTTCTGATATCTTTTATACTTTTAAACTATTAAGCTTTTTGTCGTTTTTTGTCCATCTTCATTCACTTTAATGGGACTTTTTCCCCATTGTTTAAAAACTCCCAGACTTCCAACTTTCTATTTCCTGTAGCGATGTAACTTTTGACACAAATCAGCTGCTTTGACCACTTTCCCAACAAGTAAGACAAAAGTGAGAGTATCTGAATCTTCCTCTACTTCTCTGCTATTCAAATCTAAATCAAAACAGAAATAACTTTTACCAATCAAGAGGTACACCTGTTTTAGTAACCTCACCAACTCGTTTCTGTGAACTTTTACAAATAACTGCCGTTTTGACCACTTTCCCAACAAGTTAGACAAATACTTAGAGTAAATGAAATCTGCCTCTACTTCTCAACTATTCAAATATGAAATCAAAACAGGAATGGCGTCTACCGATCAAGAGGTCCAGCTGTTTTAGTAACCGCATCAACTTCTTTCAGGAGGCTGCTTCCGCTGTTGAATTAACTGCCATAGAACTTTGAAATTTCAAATTCTCGCGCATTCTAAGCAAGAGACAATCAGTAAACAACGTGACTTTTGACACAAATCAGCTGCTTTGACCACTTTCCCAATAAAAGCAAGCCCCACAACTGTACTGGTAAAAGTTACCATCTAGTTTATAAACGATATTTATTTACAATTGTGGAGGACATAACCGTTACTCAGTGAATGTTTTTGTTTTATTAAAGGCAATTTGAAGTCATTTAATAATTTAAAATTATTCTTGACTTAAACAGCAATCTTTCTCTCTCTCTCCCCTCTGTGTCTGTTTGTCTGTCTCTCTCTCCCTCTTCCTCCCCCTGTCTCTCTCTCTCCCCCCCCTCCTCTCCCTCTCTCTCATCCTTCCCCTCCCCCTCTCCCTCTCCCTTCCCCACCTCCCTCTTCCCTCCTCTCCTCCCTTTCTCCTCCCTCCCTCTCATTTCTCTCCCCTCTCTCTCCCTCTCCCTCTCCCCCTCTCTCTCATCCTTCTCTCTCCTCCCCTCCCCTCTCTCCTCTCCCCCTCTCCTCTCTCGTCCCTCCTCTCATTCTCTCTCCCCTTTCCCTTCTCCCCTCTCTCTTATCCTTCCTCTCTCATCCTTCCTCTCTCCTCTACCCATCTCTCTCCCCCTCTCTCTCCCTCGCCCTCTCCTCTCCTCCTCTCATTTCTCTCTCATCCTCCCTCTCCCTCTCCCCCTTTCTCTCTCCCCCTCTCTCTCTCTCTCTCTCCCCTCCCCCCTCTCTCCCTCTACCTCCCCTCCCCTCTCCCTCTATCTCCTCTCTCTCCAGGATGAAAATGCGGCGTCACAGAGTGTTCTTGTTGTGCGGTGGGTCTGTGTCATCTCCTTCCTGCATTACTACAAGGCCCTTTCGTGTCCCTCCCTGCGAGCTGTCTGTCCCGTACCCCAACATCAAGTCCTTCATCATGGCGTCGGGGTTCTTCTGGGGACGGGGACTCCCCCTGGCCAGCGTGGAGCCAGGCAGGCCCCGAACTCCTCGCACCCCCCTTTCGACATCCCTCTGGCTCACCACCTCCACGCCCAGAGAGGAGAATGAGCCAGCGCTGGGGTTCAGGAAACCAAACCAGTGGATCGATTCCAGTAGGCGAGGCGCCCAGCTTCCGCCCCAAACAGGAGGTCTGTTTATTTATTTCAAGTCCGCGTTAACTGTGGCTTTACAAGCTTCAGTTTTGTTTAATGTTTAGATTTTGTGTGGGACATTGTGCTGCAGTATTATACTTTGATTTTAGCATTGCAGACTTTTATACTTCAAAATACAGTATAATAGTAATAATAATAATAATAATAATAGTAATAATTATTAATAATAAGGAGAAATCTGTTGCCCATCTACAGCTATGGTCAAAGTTTAGCACCACTTAAATTTTAGAGACATGTTTGAAAAAATGTATAATTGACATAATTTTGATCTTTTATGTAACATCATGTAACCAAAGGAACTACAAATGATATTGCAAAAGTCTACCGGAAGCCATAATAGTAGCACAGTATTTCACGTGCTTTGAAATGTCACGTTTCCCTTTTATTTTTTTGTCATGAAGTATGGGGAAGCCACAAAGGGTTGTGTAATTCAAGAGGTTAACGTGACATTATTCAGCAGGTTTCATTCGACTTCCTGAAGCAAAAATGAGTTCATTTATGGCCAGAGCCTAGTTCTCAATCTCAAAACGTTTTTTAAATTGCCACATTCAAGATTGAATCAAACTGCATTTCAGGAACCTTGAAAACCACTTCCCAGTTCCCATAATACAGAACTGGCTGTGCCAAACAGCGGATCCTGACAGCGTTACAGGCTAAAAAATTGAATCTATTCAGTCTTGAACAAAAAGACTACGGCGATCTGATTCAAACATTCAAAAATCCTGAAAGGTATAGACAATGTCGACCAGGGACTTTCGACCTGAAAAACAAGGACAAGGGGTCACAAATGGAATTAGATAAAGGGCATTCAGAACAGAAAATAGGAGGCACTTTTTTTCACAGAGAATGGTCTGGAACTAACTCCCCAGTAATGTTGTTGAAGCTGACACCCTGGGATCCTTCAAGAAGCTGCTTGATGAGATTCTGGGATCAATAAGCTACTAACAACCAAACGAGCAAGATGGGCTGAATGGGGCCTCCTCTCGTTTGTAAACTTTCTTATGTTCTTAATACCACTTATCCTCTTCCCAATTCTTACTGTATACTGCTGTACGCATATTCAGTCGCACCACCACTTCATCATACTGACCTGCAGCTCTAGTTGGTCATATGTGGGTAGCAGTGTGGAGTAGTGGTTAGGGCTCTGGACTCTTGACCGGAGGGTCGTGGGTTCAATCCCAGGTGGGGGGGGACACTGCTGTTGTACCCTTGAGCAAGGTACTTTACCTAGATTGCTCCAGTAAAAACCCAACTGTATAAATGGGGAATTGTATGTAAAAATAATGCGATATTGTAACAATTGTAAGTCGCCCTGGATAAGGGCGTCTGCTAAGAAATAAATAAATAAATAATAATAATAATAATAATAATAATAATAATAATAATGATGATGATAATAGTAAGCCATGGCAGGGGTTGTACGTTACTCCTGTTAGTTGAGAATGGGATCTAATACTTTTTCAGCTTTTCAGTTTGTATGTGAGGAAAAGAAAGTATGCTTTTTAGAAAAAAAAAAAAAACTAAATCAAAACCTAATAATCTTTGATGAAGGCTGGGAAATATCTGAGCATAAACATCTCATTCCTCATGGGTCATAAACCTGGATCCCAGCGTGCAGCCTCCTGTTGTGGGCGTCTCTGAAGGCAGCGGCAGAGGCAACGCCCCCATCCCGAGCGCTCGGAGGCGATCTCCGACCTGCTGGGAGGCCTTAAGTCCTCGAGACCAGCCAACACCTACTTCAGCCCGCCAGGCGGGGCCGCTGCTTCCGCCAGGGCACAGGGCGACAGAGAGAGAGGGGCACAGCCCGTCGCCAAGCAGCGCGCCAGCTGCTCTGTTCAGGAGGAGCAGGAGGGGCCTGGAGGCCCCAGGCTCCCAGCAACAGCGGCCCGGCGGTTGGTGAGTGCGTGTGCGGCCCGGCTAGCGCAGTCCGTGCAAGGGGTGCCCGGTGGTGCCTTTTCGAACCTGCCCACCAAAGACAGGCTCACCCCAGGGGAAGCGGCGCACCATCCAGCGCCATCAACGTCAACCCACGAGTTCGACCCTGCTCCACGTCCGCTTCCACGAGCTGGCGGGCCGCGTGGGCGTCTTAGTGGTCTGAAGTCAACACGGCCCCTCTGGCGACCGCCCGGCCTTGCATTTTCCTGACAGCACAAACAGCACCTACAGCTACATCCGACACAAGATCACCATGTTTCTGGACCATTTCCCCGGCGGTGGCGGCCAGGGCGGCTGGATCGCGAACGATACCTCCGCACCTTCACAGCCAGCCCAGCGACAGCTCCGGCGGATCAGGGACTCCGGCGGGCGGCGTCTTCATCATCAACGGCGCTGATGAGATCGGCCCCTGAGGCGTCCTGTTCCTGAAGCTGTTCGACGGGTGGGCCGGAACGTTCGCCATCCGCATCGCCAAGTCCCTGTCGGGTTTTTCTGGAAGCAGCCCGGCTCTCTGGAGGTGGTGTCCGGCTGCGGTGGCCACCGGCCGGTTTTACGAGGCGGGCGGCATCAAGCTGAAGCGGCAGGAGTACTACACAATGCCGGACTTCGCGCCTCGAGAGCGAAACTGGGCACATCCTGGTGCAGTGGTCCCTCGGCAGTCCGTCCGCCGCCCGGCTGGCACTGCTCCTGGTGTTTCCGGCCGAAGGATCTACTTCAAACTGGTCTCCGCTCAAGCGGAGACTTCCCTCGCTGGGGGACTACGAGGAAGAAAGACCTGAACTACGTGGGGACCTGATCCGTGCGGGAGGCTGGTTCGACCGGGACGGTGCAGGAGTACCCTCTGGCCGACCCAAAGGAGCACATATCGCCCCAAGTACCTGATGAAACTCAAAAGTATCAGTACATGTTGAAACCCGTACAGAAGGGAGGGAGGGTGAGCCTGCAGGGGGTGAGGCAGGGGAAGGGACACAAGCCCACCCTTAACAAAAAGAACAAACAGACCTCCCAGAGGCGAGGTGTCGGTGGGGAATCTGAGGGGGTGGGGGTGGGGTTTTAAAACGGATCGAGTTCTAAATTCTTTTGAAGGGTTTAGAACCGCCAAAGTGTTGTTTCAATTCTTGTGATCTTCTCCGTCCAACTTCGTCAGTTTATAACTAGACTGAGAAACCGCTGATAGAAAAGAGGCCTGTATGGAGTTTAGATTCAGAACCAACACAAATTAACTAGTTGAGAATTACTAAATATTACAGCATGTTATCATTCAAATACCCCATTCAGATCATAGATTTCGCTTCAAATAAAAACATAACCGAGAGCAGTCCTGTCTTCGTGAAACTAAACCACAAACTCAGTCCGTTTTTATCTGCTGCTTCTATGAGCAAGGAGTCCTGGATATAAATTCAGGTAGTCCCTCGACATGACCAGAGATAGTAGGCTGAAATCAAACGAAAGAGGTGGGTTGCCTACTCCTGTTATATCTCTGAAGTAGTTGCTGGAATCGACATCACCACAGTGCTGAGGATAGCGAGAGAAATGAAGGAACCATTTTTTTCAACAACTTGCTCTCTCCTCAATTCTAGACGCGGAACCGTACGTGGATCCAATTCAAAGTCCCTTATCACAGATGTCTCCAAACTCCAGGCCTGTGTGAAATGATCAGCACACAGCAGCTTCAGCCCTCGACAGTCGTTCTGGGATCTTTAGATAACGTTGGGTAGCAGGAGTCTCCATCGGAGAAGCTCACAGTCAATATTGAAACAACGATACACTTTGGAACTTTGTCCGGTGGAGTTGAGCAACTCTGGTAAAGGGCGGTCAAAACAAACAGCTTGTATCAGTTAAGAGGAAGGGATACATGATTTTGAAGTTGCTTCTCAATGAATTTGGTGACTTCTGGTTTGCTTGTATCTACACACAGGAAGTCGATTGCCACACCCCTTAACTTTTCTCTCCTGGATTTAATGGGTGTCGTCAGAGTATCCCACAATCAGATTCTGTTGAAAATGATCTTCCGTTGGCCCGTTTGAACTTCCTGTGGGAGCAGGCACTGTTAACATGCCAGTTTGTGTACGTCGACTGAAGCATTGTCAAGGGGTGATTTCAGCGACATGACTTGTTTCCCTTGACAACGTGGGCTTTTCACAAGATCTGAATTCACTTTAGAAAACGAAGAGACGGTCTCCCACGAAAGGGAAAATTAAATTAATTTCCTTGTCGTGTTTTTTTAATTTTCTGTTTCATACTCAGAGTGCTTCTCTACTGATGATTCTGTTTAGATTTGCTGGTCTTTCCCAGTCCAGTGAAAATGCTTCAGTGCTGAATGATCTTCAGTGTACAGCTGTGGGCAAAAGTTTTGAATCGCCTACAATTTTAGGACAGACATAATTACAAAAAAAAAACTATGAACATCATTTAGCTCTATCATTTAACGTCATGTAATCAAAGAAACTACAAAACGAGATACATAAGTCTGTATATGGAAAACTATGTGGAATTCAAGAACATTATTCAACAGGTTTCATTCAACTTTGTGAAGCAAAATTAGTAAATTCTGTTGGGTGATGGGAAACTGTTTGACCACAGCTGTCTAATGCTTCTCCTATGGGGTTCAGTGCACGGAGCAACACCCCCCCACAGCTAGCCTTGAGGAGGCTTTTCAGAAGCTGTATTTTTTTCTGGGATAGTTATTAAGTCATATAAATACCCTTAACAGTTTCCCCACAGTAAAAGTTTGGAAAAGTGTAGTAAAACACACACTGACTCTGGTCAGCTATGATAAGATTGCTGATCTAAACAGAAACAGAGAATATACGATATTAAAACAGAAACCAGTTGGGCTGCGTGTTTTGAAGTGGCCTAAGCACTGGTTTTCCTTTGAACTGGGAGCGTTCAGGGTGGACTTTGGTCCCGGGAGTAATTATTTTTATTTTACAAAATATTTCTACTGATTTTGATTGTATGTTGTCGTGTTTTGTTTTGTGCTAATTTATTGTGACTCTAAGCCTGGATTTAAAAAGGGAATCGTACGAAGACTTCTGTCTGAAATGGCCGGACTCAAGAAGGGAAAATAAGAGGTTCACAGACATCGATCACGAGCTTCTGAGATCTGCAGGACAGCGTGGAACAGTACCAGGCGTGCTATGCGGGCTGTCACTGTCTGTGTAGACATGACATCGCAGCTGCTTTTTCATATTGTATCCAGAGACATTGAACAGGGATGAGACACTGTGATGCAACATATGGAATATGTGTGTGTGTGTGTGTGTGTGTGTGGGGTGGGGTGAGGTGGGGGGGGGTTAATGAACCCTTTATCACGGGGAGGGAAGGAGAGATGAAGGAGGGAGGAGGAGGGAGGGGGGAGAGGAGGAGGAGAAGGATAGGAGATGGGGAGAGGAGAGGGAGAGAAGGATAGGAGGTGGGGGAGAGGAGAGAGGAGGAGAGGGAGAAGGATAGGAGGGAGAGGGGAGGGAGGGGAGAAGGATGGGTGGTGGGGGAGGAGGAGAGGAAGGGAGGGAGAAGGAAGGGAGAGGGAGAGGGAGGAGGGGAGAGAAGGATAGGAGGTGGGGGAAGAGGAGAGGGAGGAGAGGAGAAGGATAGGAGGTGGGATGGAGGGAGAAGGAATGGGGGAGAGGAGGAGGGGGAGGGAGGGAGGAGGAGAGGAGGAAAGAGGAATAGAGGGAGAAAGGGAGTTGGGGAGAGGGAGATGAGGGGAAAAGGGAGAGAGAGAAAGACAGGAAGGTTGGGGCAGCTGTTATTGTTATTGTCACCACTTCACAGCACTTATTATACAGCAGTGTGCACGGGTATTACAACACCCCATTGCTTCTGTAGTTCTGATCTGAAAATCAAAGCACTGAAAATCATTGTCAAGCATTGTCAAAACATACAGGTTACTGATTGGCTAATTTTTGATGACTTTAATAGGCAATCCATTTCAAATGGTAAGAGAAAATGAACACAATAATAATAATAATAATAATAATAACATAACCACGAATGTTAAAGTTTTAAGTTGTAAAATGCACTATGCTTTTTAAGTTAAGTAAAAATGCCTAATTAAAGCACAAAGCGGTCTGGCGTTTTCACACAAAACGCCTGGTGTTTCTGATTACTGGCGGAAATGTGAAATTCTCACACCCAGAGGGTTTCATGTAGGTGGAATCTATAAATAGGGCTTCTGATTTTCAGTTTTAACTGATAAAACCTGATAAAACAAATGAAATTGGTGGATAGCCAATAAACACTGGAAAAAACTGTGGAAATGGTTCATCAATTCACGTTGACTTTACCCTTTTCCCCATTAAAAATAAAACCTACAAAAATAATAAAACGCATTTCCCAGTGCTGCTGGGCAATGTCCCTTCCTAGACTTGCATCTGTCAGTGATTCGTTCTGAATACTTTAAACCCGCCCCCAACTAATGGTGACAGCCCATTCCTGCATTTCTATTGGAGACTCCACTTGAGAGATTTAAAAGCGAGCTTACAATCAGGATGGAGGCTTGTTAGCGGGATTCGAGCTGTATTACAGTTAAACACAGAGGATTTGAAACAGAATTGTGTGAAATGTACAAAAATGACTCAGAGAAAAACCCCAGAAGAATGTGCGAGACCAGAGGGTTTCACTGTGGAAGACAGCAAAGGAAAGAAGGAACAGCTTAAGTACCAAAAATACAATTCATAAAACCTGAAAACAGAAGCCCTATCTATAAAGGATGGCAAATCCTGGGGTGTTCTGATAAAGTTACTGCGTTGCTTGTAGGACTCTCCTTGTAGGTGTGTAACGTAATCCGAGACTCCCAGCATACCTACAACTGTACTGTATCATTACTATTGAGAAGTGTGCCTCTCCAGCATCTGTACACTCCGAGGCACTGGAGGTGTACCAGACTCCCAGTGCTGGCCGGCTTCATTTCCACCCAGTGTTCATACAGATCGCTGGGAAGCAGTTATCACTGGTAAAGGGTTCAGTAAGGCGAGAGGGTCTGGGCGGTTCTGCCAAGCTGTAGATCGATTTGTGATTTTGCCGACGGTCTGGATGACTCCCTTGTGTCCATAGTGGACAGGACTTTTGACTGTCTGGTGTGGGACAGTGTCCCCTCCCAGGATTAACCTCTGTGGTCAAAGCTGTCTGGACAAGATCAGACCCGGACCCTGCAGCTCGATAGGAATTGATTGCAATGCGATGATATGTCCTTCGTAACTCTAAAGCAAGCTTACGCGTCTCCTTGTGTCCTTCACCACGACATGTACAGCACCGGGCAAACATTTAGCATCCTAGCATTCTCGGCTTGAGACAGCGTTTAAAAACTATGAACATACAGATAGTGGACAAAAATGGAAACCCCAATGTAAAGTCACTCAACAGGCGTTGGGCGCTCTGGTATCCCGCTCTCTGTGGAGTTCTCGTGGACCATTTTGATAAAACCGGCTCTCATGGTTGAGTTGAAATCCATGAGTGATTGATCTGCAGTATTTCGCCTGTTTTGCCTTTGCGCTTGGAATGAGCATGCGGATATCACGATCCTGGAGTATGCGCTTCCAGCCGCTGTTGCCCTTTGCTGATGATGTCATTCCTCGGGGTTCCATGCCACATTAACACCGTTGCTGGTGAAACATCAACAAGTTGAGCTGTCTTGGTCACTGAAGCTCCTTAAGCACCCCGACAATCACCCTCTTTCAAAGTCACGAGGTCTCCTCTTGCAGCCATGCTAGCCAAATTCTGAGCAACCAGGCCTGTCAGCATTTTCTACATGCCCCTAAGCATGCTGGGATGTGATTTGTAGTGTGGCGTGAGCCACACCTGTGTGGAAGCCCTTGCTTTCAATATCGGTGTTTACCCAGGGGTTTCCATTTTGTGTTCAATACCCATTCAGTTTTATGAAGCGAGGCATGGTGATCTCTCGCTGTGATCGGATCGAGCTGGTTTAGGGTGGAGGCTGATCCAGTGGACCTTGCCAGATCCCTCCCTGCAGGATCACAAAGCCCAGAAGGCGGGGCTAGAGCAGGAGGTGTGCAGAAATGACACAGGACGGAGTCGAATGAATGAAATCAGTTAAATGAAACCCTTTTGAATACCTCGATAATGAGTAGAGTGAATACAGCAATATGGTACCCATAAAAGACTAAGTGGATATGATACTAACAGGGGCTCCAGCATCAAGTCTAAAGAGTAGCCACTAGCAATTCTGCAAATATATCTGTATATATAACAATATATTTCTATAGGATGTACATTTTTTTTGTATGATACCTCTATGAAGGCTCCCTTCCTCATAGCACTGCCCTGAATTAGGTTCTGGGATACAATGTATTGTTTTGGCGTTTCCATCAGTCCTCGTTGCACTAGTCTCTTCTAACACTAAGCTGCACAGTGTTTTCAGCCAGGGTTGTGTTCTGCAGACCAGGATACATCACAAACCAGCAGCTGTGCCCTATTGAATTTCTACCCTAACCCGTGCTCAAGAGCAGTGCAGCTGACCTGCTCCCCTGCTTGACAAATATATTATCATTATGTGTTTATTTGTAGATGCCTTTGTCAAGGCGACTTACAGAGGGTGTGTGAACTATGCATCAGCTGCAGAGTCACTTACAACCTACGTCTCACCGAAAAAACGGCGCACAAGGAGGTGGTGACACTCAGGGTCACACAATGAGTCAGTGGCTGGGTGGGATTTTGAACGAGGGACCTCCTGGTTACAAACCCTTTTCTAACAACCACTGGACCACACAGCCTCCTTACAAATATATCCTCAGTCACCTTCAACTGCAAAGCGGCGCCAAACTGCGACATTACAATCGATCAATCAAACCCAAACCTTTAATCGATCCGGACGAGTCGATGGGAATCAATCTCGTTTCAATGACGACCTGGCAAAGAGGCTCTGGCGAACATCAAACACAATAAGAACTAAATAAAATCATAAAACCGAGCGACTCAGCAGGTCGGTCAGCAATGAATCGAACCGGCTAAAAAACAGCCTCGGATACTAGCTATTTCTGATTTGAATGTTTGTTCATTGGGCTTCTACAAAGTGAAATAGTGGCCCAAAAACTATCGCTCCCTGCGTGAGCAAGCGTGCTGCTGCTGGATTGTAAAAGGCGCCGCGATGATTTATGCCCGTGTGAAGGTACGATGTGTTGGGTTGTTTTTCAAGCTGTCTGAACTAAATGTGTGTGCATACTTCCAACAGGAAGCATATTCTGTCCTCATTCTAGGATGCCTGTAACCCTATCAAAGGGGCGGCTCCTGTTTCTGACTTTTCGTACCCATGTTCAGATCGAGAGAATCTAGGCTGGGTTTTGTCTCGCTAGCTGGTTTGCTGTGTTGTTAACCTGGAGTGTTTGACGAACAGTCTGTTTTGTGGGTCAGGTTTTTAGGCAAGTGCCAAACACCAGATCCTCTATTTGTTTGCCAATTCCTTGAAAGCCTTACTGGGTTTATTGCTGGTGAGAGAGGGTTTACGCCAATTCAAAGCGGATGGGGCGCCTGCAGGGAAGTTTGACCCAGTAGGGGCGCTGTGGAGCAGCAATAATCCTCGTTCCACACAAGGAAAGGTCCGTTTTCCATTGCAGTGACTTGTATATCACACCCAGACTTTGTGTTTGTTTTCAATCTGTATTTAGGTCAGTAGCCTGTAAATGCGAGAGCTGTACTCTCTTTGGTGAGCTGTTGTTTATGAAGGCTCTGTGGTATTTGTAAAACTTTACAGCCTTCCAGATCTTCATTTGAAGGGTGGTTTTGTATACAATGTTTTTGTTTGGAGCACTGTTTGTTTCGATGCACTGAGAAGGGGTTTGATCGATGTTCTTTTTATATATCGGTTTAATTTGACTTATTAACTTAACGTTAACATGGAATTAAACGGACATCGTCATTGGTGGGGGGGGGTGGGTGGGCTGCTTCAAATATCTACCCATATGGGGGGCGAGGGGGTTGCTGGACCCCAACACTTTTAAAGTTCCCTGTTAACCTCGATCTTTGAAATCGGCGAAGAAATCAGTTTATGGGAAGTAATCAAGCACTTTGTTTTAAGGGTCTCTCGGAAGTGGTGTTTTGGGATTGCAATTGCAATCCATCTGGATAGAGACGGTCCGAATCTGTGGAGGTGGTGAACTCCTCCAGGAGCCGCCATCTTCCGCTACATCATCATCAAATTATCACAAACGGACCGCTAAAGTGACCTGGAATACATGAACTCAGCTTTCGGTTCAAGTTTTGTGAAATCGACAAACGTTGTGTCTCCTTTTTAAAGTAGGAGTTCATAAAGGCTGGGTTGAGGGTTTGAAAACGTGACCCAATGAAGTCTGGTTTTGTTTGACAGCGTATAAAGATTTTACAGACAAAAAAAAGGCCTGATATGTTACATTGGAAGTGCTTAGCCTGTAAAGAGTTTGATAGTATGTTGCACTTGATTTCCATTTTACCATACAAATACTAAACAGGTAAGATGCTCCCTCTGCAGGTTACAGATTCTCTTCAGATTTCCATGGGTTCTGTGCAGTTTGGGGGCCTCTAGGCTTGAGGTTTGCAGACATGTGATAGACAGTCTCTGGGTTGGGCAGCGATGCACATTTAATTTCAGCTGCTGTGCTGTTATAGATTCATCTGATAGAGACACAGGGATATCTTCAGGCGACGCAGTTCAGGTGTTTTGAGACTTGTGGAAAGGGTGGAAGTTTTACAAATATTACTAATTTTTTTTTTTTTTTTTTAATCAATAACTAGAGTAAATTATCAAAATCTATTGTTCTGTATCTGACTGGTTGTATGTTAACCTTACAGAGGATTCTATGAAGAGAAATGTAATAAATGAATTTTCAAATTTGACAGGCCCTCGATGTGCGTCTCTTGTTTTTGTTTTGTTGTTCTTCAGGCCGGACTGTGACAGGTTTAAAACTGTGATATCGCTTTCCTGGCGTTCTGCTGCCTGGACTTATTCCTGCGATATCTTTATCAACACAATCGCCATGGTTGATGTTTTTATTAACATGCCCTCGTCATGAAGAGTTCTGAGGGTTGTTTAGTTTTCCATCAGTTATGAGCGGAGCGGGAGGGGACTTGAGACAAAAATATATCTCCCAGAGACACACAGGTGCTGGCCTTGCGCATGCACACACACACACACACACACACACACACACACACACAGGTAGTGACCCACACACACACACACACACACACAGGTACTAAGACACACACACACACAGACACAGGTAGTGACACGCACACACACACACAGGTACTGACACACACACACACACACACAGGTACTGACACACACAGGTACTGACACACACACACACACTGAGACACACACTGAGACACACACACACAGGTGCTGACACAGACACACACACACACACTGGGTCACACACACACTGAGACAGACACACCGCACACAGGTACTGACACAGACACCCCCTTTTGGTGCTAACACAGACACCCGCACACACACACTGAGACACACACACACAGATAGTGACACACACACACCGATACACACACAGGTACTGAGACACACACACACTCACACACACACACAGGTACTGACACACACAGGTACTGACGTATGCACACCCACACACACACACAGACGTACTGACCCGCACACACAGACACACATACTGACAAACACACACACACACAGGTACTGACACACACACACACACACATATATAATTAATCTTTAGTAAGCTGACTTGAATAAAAGGGTATCTATTTATATTTGGGAGATCAAATGCATGTTTTTTTTCTAAATATTAAATGCTATACGTTTTGTATCGATTGATAATAGCAATATTTTCTGCTGATTTATCAAAGAATGGAAAAATTCACCTTTCACACAACACAGATTTCCCTGCAGGTACCGACACACAAACACACACACACACACACACAGGTACTGACACACACACACAGGTACTGACACACACACACACACACACACACATATATAATTAATCTTTAGTAAGCTGACTTTAGAATAAAAGGGTATCTAATTTTTATTTGGGAGATCAAATGCATGTGTAGGAGCCGAAATGCAATTATAATGAGTAATGATGTGAATGTTGGTTTTGCTTCCGTTCTTTGCTCACAGCGCCCTCTAGTGGTTGTTAAATATAGTGCAGAAGGGGGTTGAACTAAAAGTGAGCAGAGGAGAAAATGACGCAGTTGAGTTCGGCTGGAAGCAAAAATACAGTTTATCAACCTTATCTGAGAAGGATTGAAGTTTAAGAGTTACTGTATCTGAAGGGATGTTCCATCCGTGAGACAGATGGTTGTAAGTAAATTAAAACTTACTGTTTTAAATATTCGAGTCTGGCGTCTGGAATTATTATAAGAAGCAGGATCATTTGGATGGTGTGACATCCAAGTATCAGCCAAAACTCAGAAGTGGTAAATTCATTAAACAGAAGCCACCACAGCATGTTTTTCTAAATATTAAATGCTATACGTTTTGTATCGATTGATAATAACAATATTTTCACATTGATTTATCAAGAATGGAAAAATTCACCTTTCACACAACACAGATTTTCCAGGTACTAACACACACACACACACACAGGTTCTGACAAACACATACACACACACACAGGTTCTGACACACACACACACACACACACACACACACACACACACACACACACACACACACACACACACACACACACACACACACACACACACACACACACACACACACACACACACACACACACACAGGTACTGACACACACACACACACACACACACACACAGGTACACTGACACACACACAGGTTCTGACACACACACGCACGCACACACACACACAGGTACTGACACACAGGTACTGACAAAGACACACTTATGCTATGCACTTATGTCATGCTAATTGTAAACATGCAAATTTCAACATTACAAGAGCCAATCAAATCGCGTGAAAGCACTAAGCGGGAGGAGCTCATTTGCATACAAACTCCAGATTTAGCTGCCAGTAAAATATTTAAATATTAAATCTAGTTAAGAGATTTAAGATTTATTTAAATATTTAACTAAATGTTAAATCTAGTTAAGAGATTTAAGATGTATTTAAATATTTAGCTAACTTAAATCTAGCTGAGAGATTTAAGATTTATTTAAATATTTAGCTAAATGTCAACTCTAGCTAAGAGATTTAAGATTTATTTAAATATTTAACTAAATGTCAAATCTAGCTAAGAGATTTAAGATTTATTTAAATATTTAACTAAATGTCAAATCTAGCTAAGAGATTTAATATTGTAATATTGTGTTAAATCTTGTAAGTAGATTTCTAAATGATATCTGAATACACATTTATAAAAAGCTGTATTTATTTTCTCCTCATTTCTGGCAGCCCATACTAGCGGTAGCTCGGAACTTTCGCATTTTAAATCCTAACGGTCTCTGCTCAGCGGGTGGAATGTTCAGGAGCAGGTTGCCTAGCAGCGTCTCCGCCTCCTTCTGCCCGCCCCTCTCTCCCTCTCGTTGCTCCAGCTAGGGTTCACATTCAGCTTCCTTAGATTATATAGCGCCATTCTTTACTAACTTTTACAAATGAGCTTATTGGAGGCTTCGTGTTTTAAGATGGTTCAGGTGCAGTCCGGGCAGACTGACTGGGCATCATTACAATGCTCACTTTTCATTTCGGCTTTGTGTAGGCTGATACACAAAATAATGAACGACTGTAAAGAAATCACATGGATTGCTTTTTAAGGCTAAATGTATTAGCACATTAAATTAGCAACCAGAAGAAACTGGATTTCGAGCTCCTGAGAGACCGAAGCTAAGATGCAGATGATCTCCATAGTAGATCCTTGGATGGGAAGCGTTGCGTTTTCGAAAGAGTAGAATGAGCAAACTGAGAATGTTCATTGATGTAGACAGGCGGAAAGTGAGGCAGAACGGAAAGATCTTAAGAATCCACGGAGGTCCGGTGAACTGCTGGTATGGAGAATGGGAGAGAGACTCCCTAAGCGTGGACGATGAAAGCCAGGATCTGTTTTGATTGAAGGAATAGGAGGAATCGATTCTGGGCACAGAATGTTGAAAACACTGACCAAGCTGTAGAATAGGAAGCTCTTGAAGAAGAGGCGAGGGCTGCAGACATGAAATGAGGAGCAGATTGAAGGAGGTTACTGAGTGAAGATTCAGTCAAATAGCAGCTGGTGAAGCTGGGGGAGTCGGGAGGGTGGGGCAGCAGGCGGGACCAGCTGGCCGGGCGTGGATGTTAGTAGAGGCGAAGGGAGCTGGAACTGAGGGGCTGAGGTAGCAGCTGGAACTGAGCGAACATGTGTGGCGACTGCTGAAGCTCAGCACCCTTTGTGCTCCATTTTCTGGAAGCGAGGGCAGAGATGAGGATGTCGAGCCATCCTATGTGTTGGTGTCTCACGGGATCAATCAGGGTCTGCTACTATCATGTCTGCTTG
The DNA here is from genome assembly GCA_036884735.1 of Huso huso. Lineage (NCBI taxonomy): Eukaryota > Metazoa > Chordata > Actinopteri > Acipenseriformes > Acipenseridae > Huso > Huso huso. The sequence continues at coordinate 17,227,342 of CM072692.1, read as the reverse complement.
GAATGGAAAGGTGAACTCACATTCAGACTTGGGTTTCACAACTCAGTCATTCTCTAGTAGTGGAACTCCTTAACTCATAAACAAGACAGATTTCCAGTCTCTACCGTCTCTCACCATGTACTAATGCTGTAATATTTGAGAGGATGTGTGGATATAAATAGATTGCTGAGAAAGTCAAGCACCCTGTATTTTGATTAGATGAGGATTAGCATTAGCCTCGAATGCAGAATGCTTCCACGATCTGCTTATTGGAGGAAGCGGGAGCATTGAGCTCTGGAGTAGTGCAGGTACAGATTTAGACTGTAAACTAAAGCAGCTTTGCATGCTGTAATAGTGAGTAGATCTGAAGGCGGAGCAGCAGAGATCTGCTGTAGTGAGGCGATTAACAAAAGGGCGGGATCTGCTGAACAGTGCAGAGATCTGAGGGTAAACAATGGAGAGCTGTCAAAAAATGACAGTGGCCTGCAGAAACGCAATCTGCTGAATGTGGTGGATATTGGTCTTTGGTATTAAAGAGTTTAGATGAAGCCAGAGATGAAGAATGCATAGATCTGAGGCCGATGCAGAACCTCTGAGGCTGCTGCAAAACCTATTGGTTTTAAGTGGGGAGCAGTCTGTGAGTGTATTGTCTATGCCCATGAGATAGGAGGACACTTGACTGTAATGTTGAAAGTTTGGACATGAGTTCCGTATCTGACTAGCAGCTCATGTTGATGAAATATAGTAACTGAAAAGTTGAATAAAGTGCCTTGGTGAAATGTGTCGGTTTGGAGGAAGAGCCAGATGAGGAACAGGAAGAGGTGGCTGGAATGGAAGCCTGATGGTGGCTGGAAGTTAATCGACGGTAGATTCAGAGCATCTCAGAAAGCCGACAAATCGTGGCTTCATGACCAGGTCCTCAAAGGCGGGGGGTGTAAGTTGAAAATTGAAGAATGTCAGTTGATATAGATAGACAAAAGATCAAGGCAGGAGGGGAATTTCCGAGAATCCATCAGAGTGAGAACAAACTGCAGAATGGATAGAAAAACTGTAGTGTCCGAGCTTGGCAGCGATAGCAAACCGGCTTAAAAATATAGAGACAGAACTTGTATTATTACTGCCATCCAGAGGTTACGATTGGAATTAACCATTGACTTGAGTGAAGCAGGGTAGACTATATGAGGTTATTACGATTATTTAGAACAACATTTGCTTATTCCTTAGATTTGAATAAAAATATTCCAGACCTGTTAGGACAGTTAGTCATGTATATAAATAAGTTAGCGAGTATTTAGATGTCATGGTTGGCGTTGAATGCGTCTCCACCAGTTGTGAAAGCGCGGCAACAGGAAGCCAGAAGATTGCGGTACTGGCAGAGCATGAGCCTGATGAAGCTGCCTGGTCACCATGGCAGCTTGTCACTCAATGAGGGCGTTGCCGTGGTAACCATGGATGTGAGGCGCGGTGGAAGTTACAGTACAGCAGTGTCGTTTAGACATGTTGTGACCAGTCGAGTCGAGGCCGCCACTGGTTGGAAATGCCGTTTGTAATGGGCTGGATCGTCTTTGAAAGGTTGAAGCATTATGATGGAGGTCAGGCAGGATCTTCTGATGGAGCAGTAACTGTGCTGGCTCTGTGGGAGGTGCTGGCTCTGTGGGGGCGGGGTCCTGGCTCTGTGGGGAGGCGGGGTCCTGGCTCTGTGGGGGCGGGGAGGGGTCATCTGATTGCAGTCGAGGGAGTAAAGAGATTCCATGAGAGAAAGCTTTGTGGTGGATTTACAGGGCTAAGGCACACACACACACACACAGGTACTGACCCCACACACAGGTACTGACCCCACACACACACACACACACACAGGTACTAGACACTTTTTGGTGCACACACACACACACACAGTTACTGACCCTTTTACAAACACACACACACACAGAGACAGACACACTTATGCTATGCACTTGTTATGCTAATTGATAAATATACAAATTTCAACATTACAATAGCCAATCAAATCACGTGATAACCGAAGCGGGCGAACTCATTTGCATACAATCTCAGATTTAGTTGCTAGTTAAATATTTAACTAAATGTTAAATCTAAAAGATTTAAGATTTATTTAAATATTTAACTAAATGTTAAATCTAGCTAAAGATTTAAGATGTATTTAAATATTTAGCTAAATGTTAAATCAGCTAAAAATTTGAATTTATTTAAATATTTAACAAATGTTAAATCTAGCTAAAATTTAAAGATTTATTTAAATATTTAGCTAACTGTTAAATGTTGTAAGTAGATTTCTAAATAGTATCTGAATACACATTTATAAAAAGCTGTATTTATTTTCTCCTCATTTTGGCAGCCCATACTAGCGGCTGGAACTTTCGCATTTTTAAATCTAACGGTCTGCTCAGCGGGTGGAATGTTCAGGGCCGGTTTGCCTAACGTCTCCGCCTCCTTTCTGCCCGCCCCCTCTCCCTCTCGTTGCTCCAGCTAGAGTTCATTTAAAGCTTCCTTAGATTATATAGCGCCATTTACTAACTTGTACAAAAATGAGCTTATTGGAGCTTCGTGTTTTTAAGATGGTTCAAATTGCAGTCGGCAGATGACCGCATCATTACAGTATACCGCACTGTTCGAGCAGGACCACGTCGGGGAGGGTTAGGTTGAAGAAGAAACAGGGGAGTGTCGCGTCGCGTCGTCGCGAATAGGTCAAGAGGATCACCACAGTGATTGGGTGGAAAACAGGTTAGGGGAGAACATGCAGACAAGGGGAATTTTAAAGAACAGGAGGGCGTCAGTTGGGCCGCAAGTTAGCGAAGCGGTGAATGAAAGAGATAAAAGAATAAAGTGGCAGTGGAATGCTGCAACCGACAAACTTCAATACAAGACAGGAGCGAGCAAGGAGTCCTGTAAAGGGAAACAAAACAAGAAAACCGGTACTGGAATGTAAGGCAGTAATCAGAAGGCTCGTCCGTAAAGCGTCGATGGAGAACTGGATAACAATATGCGCGGG
>CM072692.1:17208070-17223850 GCA_036884735.1 Huso huso | reverse complement strand
ACATGTATTGCTAAATCACTATGCAGTTGGGGTTTTTGTATTGGAGCAATCTAGGTAATGTACCTAGATAACTAACCTCATTTTTTCAAGTCAGAGCGTAAGGCGCCAGTCCAGTTCTTGACACTGAGCCTTCAAATGGCAGCGACGGCTTCCCAGGCTTGATGTCTCTTAGAAGCAATGGCCTGAGAGATCTAAAATTGGATTCAGAGGTCACCAAAATGGAGATTAGATAAAGGGGCATTCAGAACAGAAAGTAGGGAGGCACTTTTTTTTTAATACAGAGAATTGTGAGGGTCTGGAACCAACTCCCAGTAATGTTGTTGAAGGGTGACACCCTAGGATCCTTCAGAAGCTTGATGAGATTCTGGATCAATGGTTATTTAACAAACCAAACGAGCAAGATGGGCTGAATGGGGCCTCCTCTCAGTTTGTAAACTTTCTTATGTTGTTTTTGATCTGTATGTCCCTACAGAATAACCCTTAAGTATTGCTTTTGTCTGTTTTGATCGCTTAGGCGCCTTCGCTGATCCAGTGAGCTGATTTTAACAACAGCATTGCTACTTTTTTGAACAGCGTTTGGGGGCCCCTGTATTAACAGGAAGTCCTGGTTCTTTCTTTCTCTGCGTACTATGGGGGTCAGGTACTTACCATGCTCAAGGGCTGGGGATTAAACCCAATGAGGTCTCATGCTAGTCAGGTCACACCTGGCAATTATCATTTTATTATTGGAACAATAGAGCTCTTATCACTCACCTTACAATTGTTGCCAAGATAAAGCTATTTTACACCTGGCGACATTTATCATTTTTTACTGGAGCAATCTAGGTTTCTGAGCAAGGGTGCTGCAGCAGTGTCCCCCCACCTGGGATTGAACCCACAGTCAAGAGTCCAGACCCCTAACCATATCACTGTTAGCTTTACATACAATTACCCATTTATACAGTTGGGTTTTTTAATGTGTAAATTTCACCTGTGAGGCACTTCTCTTCTGAGCTCTCCTTTGCAGGACTTGCAGAGTCGCTTTAAGTTCGGTGAAGATGCTGGTTTTGTTTGCTCACCGCTTCTCTGACCGTGAACTCAAGACTTTACATCTAGAGCAGGCTGGGCAGTTTTGTTTGAGGGCTCTGGAAGTTCACTTTTCTAAAGGCTGTTTCGCTTTTCCTCAGACCCCTTTTCCAGTCCCCTGCTGGTGCAGACGGCTGTCGCCCTGGAGAAAAGATCCACCTGAAGTTCATGACACCACCTCCAAGTTGGGACCCTGACGCCGCCCAGACCAGGAGAAGAAGGCGCTCATGTGAGTAGAGAGAGAGAGGCATGACGCAGCGTGCAGGACTGTGGACAGAGACGCACGCTAACACCCTGCCTGTCCTCCGTGACTCTGTGTCCACTTTCACAGCGTTACAAACTCCACCAGGCAGAGTCCCGGCTAGAAGTCACCACATTTACAATCTGTTTGGCAGCAACTACACTTGTTTTGCTGATCCTAGATCTATTATCCTGCAAAAGAATTAGAACTGTTTTTTAACCCATACGTGGGTCCTAAGGCGGGACCAGGTCGACCTTCCACCTTTTCATCATCGGTCTGATCATCAGAAAGGCGTCTACACAGGTCTCTAGTCGTTTGATCTCCAAAAAAAGCAGTGAAAACATTTTAATAGCCGAGGTGAGATGAGAGAAGCGAAAAAAAGGGGGCTGATCTGAGCAATCCATTATCGGCCCTCTCACAGAAAATATGGACATAAACAAAACAAGACAGCTGCTTTCAAATCAGCTACTTTACAAATCTTCTTTTACCTCCTTTGGACCCTTTCCCAATAAAAGCCCACAACTTTACTGGTAAAGTTAACATCTATTTATTTGCTGTTTAAATTGTGGCTAATGTATTCTCTTTTTTTTTTATCAACAGGGACCACCCAAAAGGACCCGAATCCTCAGGGAGGAGACTGGCGTGAAACCCAGAGACCCCCTCTCATCTTTCTCTGGTTTATGTAAAGTCTTTTCTGCAGTAGTACTGCAGGCTGTCCAATAAAAAAAGAAATTAAAACCTTTTTAAACACTCTGGGTTTTCTTCTCTCACGTCGCGTGTTTGTTTCCTTTGTGTGTGGGCTTCACAGAGTTGATAAATGTACAGTTCTGAACTAGGTCAGTACATGGGCCTTTTTCGCTTTTTTTGCCTTGATTGGTGAAATGTGATTTGACTGTTTTGACCAACTTCATAGAATCAGTTTTAGCTGCAGATGCATAACTAGGTAATCTAGTTGTGAAAGCCTGCCTGTTTTAATGCCAACACATTCATGTAGAGTTTGGGTGTTTCTGGAATGTATGGCAGGGGGTCCGAGGACTGGTCTGTTTAAATCTCAGCTTGGTTTTTTTCACAGTGATTTATAGGAGGGGGTTGCTTGTACATATCCCTGTTTAAATTACTTGACCTGTGGTGTTGTCACAATCCCTCTCTGGCCTCAAGCACATGGTATTTGTTTATTAGCAGGCGCTTTATCCAAGGCAACTTACAGAGACTAGGGTGTGTGAACTATGCATCAGCTGCAGAGTCACTTATGTTCGCCGCCTCACCCCAAAGACGGGAGCACAAGGAGGTGAAGTGACTTGCTCAGGTTACACAGTGAGTCAGTGGCTGAGGTGGGATTTGAACCCGGGGGACCTCCTGGATACAAGCCTTTTCTTTAACCCTGGACCACAGCCTCCTTGTATCCTTGCTGTGTTGGTTCCCTGTGTGAGTCTTGCTTGCTGCCCTTTGGCATTGGTGGCCCTTGGCATTGCTGTGGTGGTAAGGAATTCGATCTGCTGCAGTAAGTGTAGTATTTATTACAGAAAATACTACATGCTGTGAAAACTGCAGTACTATAAACCAGGGGACTAATAGACCAAAAAACACTACACATATGGTGGCGAGTGTTAGATTGGTGCTCAGCATTCTCTATAACCCAGATTCACATGGGGATTATAAATGTGTTTTTTTTGGGGCTGCTTGCAGCCCTGTAAGGGAGGAGGAGGAAACATTTTTTTTGCTAAAGGTGTTAAACTTGGGGAATTTGGATGCAGTTACAAATTCAAACTAGGTCATTTTCACAAGCCAAAAAACACTGCCTATAGAATTAGCTAACGTATGCAAACAGGTTGTAGCAGTGTGCCTAGACTGCTGTAGTAGACGTTAATCAGAAATGAGTGTAGACCGCTTCATTACACCTTTAACATAAACTCTGCCCCGTTCAGCGCTGAAAATATTTCTGGATTGAAGCTATTCTGCGTGAAGTGACCTCGTTAACCGTTTACAGCAATCGATGTAACTGTTTTTTATCCCAGGACGGTTTAAAGCAGGATAGGACAGTCAATCCCGTGATGCAGTTCGGTGCTCCGTTACAGGCGCCATTTGTGGAGCCCACTCAGTACTGAATACATTGCGGAGATGCTGTGTTGCAGCGCCAGGATATACCGGTATTGTTTTTTTTTAATAACAATACAAAATATCGTTAATATAAACTGCCTGTTATGTATGTTTGATCACGTCGAGAACTTTTTTTTGCAAGGTAATCTGCGCTTTGAAAAGCTCTACGGCTCCAGAAAATGGTGCCGCTGTCCACCCCACTTGTGACATCATTGTCCTATCCTTCCCTTATATAGCCCTAGGGTTTGTCCAATCAGGTAAGACGTTTCATTGACGCGCTGTTTAGATAAATCACCAATCGTAATCGAAGCTTAAATTAAGCCGCAGAAAAATAAAACCAATAAGCAGCGGCGAGATGACGGATATAAAAGCTATTGTTGGCCAATCAAAACGTTACCAATGAGCAACGCGCGGACCAACCGGACGGTTTGAAAGATTTGGTAAGGCGGGTGTCCAAAACTGTTCAATAGAAGGCTTGAAAACGCGTTTGGTGGCGGGTGGTTTGTCCAACAGTGTATTCGGCAGTTGGGTTGCTAAGAGACAGTGGCTGAACCCGAAGAAATGGAACAAAAGTTGGTAAACAGAAAAAGCTGAACGGATTATATATAAATTAAAAAATTAATAAACGAGACTTTGCTAACCGTAGATGCGAGGTTTTGAATACGCTCCCGTTAGCAGTTACCATGAAAATTGAACTGAAGGCAGAAGTGTATAGTGGCAGGTAAGTTTGTCAAATATTATTTTTATTATTTTATTTCTCCAGCAGGTATGTCTGTTTCTGAATAAATAAACCTGCCAATCGTACAGAATAATATCCTGTACATGTTTATTTTTGTCTCTCTGTCTCCAGCAAAATTACATCTGTCTAGAATTACTAAATGAAAAATCGTTTTGAGAAAAAAAAAAATCGTTGTTTTTTTTTTCATTTATTGATGCCTGTAGCAACTTGGAAGCAGTTTGAATGAAATATATATATATATATATATATATATATATATATATATATATATATATATATATATGTAATTACTTTGGCAAACACTGTGGAAAATAAGTCGTGCCAATAAAGCACTTTGAGAATTGAAAAAAAAAAAATGAAAAAATTTAATTACTTGTACTGTGATTCTAGAAATAAATAAATAAATAATAATAATAATAATAATAATAATAATAATAATAACACAGTCATGACTGTAAAATTAAACCTTAAGTAGAGATATTTAAAAGTCCGTTATATATTAAAAAAAAAAGTCTGTGTTACAAAAACACAACCGTGGCTGACTTAAGCGCCACTTCCAACGTAAAATAAAACAAAAAAACGTAAAGCCAACGTAAATAGCAGACGCACGTTGGTTACGTATCGAAGGAAAGGGCGTTTATATCGTGACCTATCATAACAGACGCTGAAAAAAGAAGAGAAACGTGACGTCTCAGCAACGTGTGTTCCATTTACCAGACCTTAGCTTCGCTTCTTTTACCCGGCAGCAGCAGGAGGTTGATTAGAACATAAGAACATAAGAAAGTTTCCAAACCAGAGGAGGCCCCATTCAGTCTTGCTCGTTTGGTTATAGTTTATTGATCCCAGAATCTCATCAAAGCGCAGCTTCTTGAAGGATCCCAGGGGTGTCAGCTTCAGCAACATTACTGGGAGTTGGTTCTGGACCCTCACAATTCTCTGTAAAAAAGTGCTCCTTATTTTCTGTTCTGAATGCCTTTATCTAATCTCCATTTGTGACCCTGGTTTTCTTTTTCAGTTCGAAAAAAAAAGTCCCTGAATTCATTGTCAATACCTTTACAGGATTTTGAATGCTTGAATCAGATCGCCTTGATAGTCTTCGGTGTCAAGACTGATCACATTCAATTCTTTGACCCTGTCTGCATACGACATGCCTTTTAAACCCGGATAATTCTGGTGGCTCTTCTTGCACTAACTTTCTAGAGCAGCAATATCCTTTTTGTAAAAAGGTGACCAGAACTGAACATAATATTCTGGTAGAGGTCTTACTAATGCATTGTAAAGTTTTTTTAACATTACTTCCCTTGATTTAAATTCAACACTTCTCACAGTATCCGAGCATCTTGTTGGTTTTTTTTATAGCTTCCCACATTGTCTAGATGAAGACATTTCTGAGTCAACATAAACTCCTAGATCTTTATCATAGATTCCTGCTTCAATTTCAGTATCTCCCCATATGATATTTATAATGCACATTTTACTGCCTCGTGCAATACTTTCCATTATATATGTGGGCACTGATATACCCCAGCAGTACAGCCTGCAAGGGCTTTGCTGTGGTGCTCCACTGAATTCACGACAAAGCAAAGGATGTCACACAGTAGTTTAAGTTAAACAAAATAATAATTGTGTTTATTTTATAAATGCAATAAAAAAAATAGGCTGTTTTCTGACGGTTTCCTCTATGGGATGTGTGGAAGTCCATCACATCACAACACTGATGAGTAATGCGGACGCGTTGACTCTGGTTTGTCCCTGCTTTAATATTCCCTCACCTTTCTATTTTATAGTAAAAAAAAATCTCTGAGAACTGTTGGGGATTCATCTATACAATGTGGGAAGCTATAAAAAGGCCAACGAGATGCCTCGGATATATTGTGATGAATTTAAATCAGGGAAGTAATGTTAAAACTTTTACAATGCATTAGTAAGACCTCCCTAGAATATTGTGTTCAGTTCTGGTCACCTAAATTTACAAAAAGGATATTGCTACTAGAAAGAGTGCAAAAGAAGAGCAACCAGAATTATCCCCGGTTTAAAAGGTCATCGATGCAGACAGGCTCAAAAGAACTGAATCTATTCAGTCTTGAACAAAAAGACTTCTGGCATCTGATTCAAACATTCAAAAATCCTAAAGGTATAGACAATGTCGACCAGGGACTTTTTCTACCTGAAAAAAAGAAACCAGGGATCACAAATTAGATAAAGGCATTCAGAACAGAAAATAGGAGGCACTTTTTACACAGAGAATTGGCATTCTGGAACCAACTCCCAGTAATGTTGTTGAAGTTGACACCCTGGGATCCTTTAAGAAGCTGTTGATGAGATTCTGGGATCAATAAGCTTCAACAACCAAACGAGCAAAGATGGTCGAATGGGCCTTCTCGTTTGAAACTTTCTCATGTTCCTTTTTTGGGTTTTGTGGACAAATAAATGAGCTTAGCTGCATGGTATGCTGGGAAAGACGCAACATCCACCAAACTGCATTTGCATGGAAAAGGAGTGTTTCCTCCTCTTGGGTAGACTATCAGTGGGGGTACCAGCATGGACTGGTGCTGATTGGGGGGGGAGCAGCTGTAAGCGTACTCAAATGGAGGTGTTGTGTGTGTGTGTGTGGAGGTGTGGGTTGGTTGTTATGTTGTTGTAAGCTTCTCCTTTCTTTGTAGGTGATGCTCGCGGCTGGAAAGAGTGTTTTGACTCAGCTGCTCGGAAAGCGTGGGGCTCACTTTCAGAAGAACTACACAATGGTACTACGGGTTCACACGAGGCAGTGGACAACAAAATGGAAACCCAATGTAAAGTCACTCAACAGGGCGTTGGGCGCTCTGGTATCCCACTCTGTGGAGTTCTCGTCGGACCGCTTTTTTTGATGAAACTGGCATTTCAGCGCCCCAGGTTGAAATTCACGAGTCAATTGATCTGCAGTCGCCGCCTGTTTTGCCTTTTGCGCTTGGAATGAACGCACGGATATCACGATCCTGGGTATGCGCTCGCCCGCTGTTGCCCTTGCTGATGATGTCATTCCCTCGGAGTTCCATGCCACACCTTAGACACCGCTGCTCATGAAACATCAGCAAGTTGAGCTGTCTTGGTCACTGAAGCTCCTGCCAAACGGCGCTAACAATCACCCTCTTTCAAAGTCACCGAGGTCTCCTCTTTTGCAGCCATGCTAGCCAGAATTCTAGGCAACCAGGCCTGTCCAGCATTTTATACCTGCCCCTAAGCATGCTGGGATGTGATTTGCTTTTAATTAACACAGGAGCCACACCTGTGTGGAAGCCCTTGCTTTCAATATACTTGCCTCATTCACCCAGGGGTTTCCATTTTTTTGTCCACTACCTGTAGTACAGCCCATGTATGTCATCTGACACCCCATGGAGGATTTGTGCCAATGCTATCGTATGTGACTGTAACGTCTTTATCAAATTCCAGTTAAGAGTAGTGTTTGTTTAACAGTTTTGATTTGAGGGGCACAGCTCCGGTCCTGGACAACTCCACGTCAGGTTTTAGAGTTTACCAATTAAATCCTTAACAGATTAATTGTATGGCTGTGACAAATATCTGGGCTAGAATGGGCCTTGCTATGTGCTGCAGCTCCAAAGGCTGCTACACAGCAGACAGGATGAAATGCAGCGAACTGAACCTATACTTCAAAATGCTTGAGCGTTATTTTGTTTTCTGTCAAAATACGTATAGTAGTAACTGGACAGGACTTGCACCCTTAGGCTGTCCCTTCTTTCCTTGTTGTCTTCACAGTGAAACCCCTCTGGTCTCGGCACATTCCTCTGGGGTTTTTCTCTGAGTCATTTTTTGTACATTAGCCACAATTCTGTTTTGAAATCCTCTGTATCTTAACTGTAATACGGCTTGAAATCCGCTAACAAGCCTCCATCCTGATTGTAATCTCGTTTTTTTAAATCTCTTGTATGAGTCTCCAACAGAAATGCAGGAATGGGCTGTCACCAGCAGTTGGGGGTGGGTTTGAAAGTATTCAGAACCTAATCACTGATAGATGCAAGTCAGGAAGGCGGGACATTGCCCAGCAGCACTGGGAAATCGTTTATTTATTATTTTTGTAGTAGGTTTTATTTTTAATGGGGGAAAAGGGTAAAGTCAATCGTGAATTGATGAACCATTTCCACAGTTTTTCCAGCGTTTATCTTTTCAATAGCGGTGGATGTTACAGCATCTTATAGTTTTCCTTGTATTGTGTATGTGTGTGTGTGTGTGCAGCAGGGGGGTGGTCATGTCTCTGTGAAAGTTTCCTGTCGCCCGATGAAAAACTGCATTGCGTCTGTTGTAGCAGCTTTTACAGACCCCTAAAAAAGAACCCGTACCCAGGACTTCAGCTTGTAGATCCTGCTGTTTCCCCAGGCAGATCACCTCTGAGGCATTCAGAACTGCAGTTCAGTGTTCAGCGTGTTCTGTGTCTAACCCTAACTTCTCGTTGTTATTATCTTTTCTCAGACCGCAGGAGTGGAGATTGTGGTCAAAGCTGTAAACATCCCTGACAGCAGTGACAGCGTGGTGAGTTCATCAATTATTTATTGATAAAGAACTGGGCAGACACATGGCAAATGACATTTAATAGAGAAAAGTGTAAAGTATTGCACGCAGGCAATAAAAATGTGCATTATAAATATCATATGGGAGATGCTGAAATTGAAGAAGGAATCTATGATAAAGATCTAGGAGTTTACGTTGACTCAGAAATGTCTTCATCTAGACAGGGAAGCTATAAAAAAGGCCAACAAGATGCTCGGATATATTGTGATGAATTTAAATCAAGGGAAGTAATGTTAAAACTTTACAATGCATTAGTAAGACCTCATCTAGAATATTGTGTTCAGTTCTGGTCGTCTCATTACAAAAAGGATATTGCTGCTCTAGAAAGAGTGCAAAGAAGAGCGACCAGAATTATCCCGGGTTTAAAAGGCATGTCGTATGCAGACAGGCTAAAAGAATTGAATCTATTCAGTCTTGAACAAAAAGACCTACGCTGGGCGATCTGATTCAAGCATTCAAAATCCTAAAAGGTATAGACAATGTCGACCCAGGGACTTTTTTTCAACCTGAAAAAGAAACCAGGGGTCACAAATGGAGATTAGATAAAGGGCATTCAGAACAGAAAATAGGAGGCACTTTTTCTACACAGAGAATTGTGAGGGTCTGGAACCAACTCCCAGTAATGTTGTTGAAGCTGACACCTGGGATCCTTCAAAAGCTGCTTGATGAGATTCTGGGATCAATAAGCTACTAACAACCAAACGAGCAAGATGGGCCGAATGGGGCCTCCTCTCGTTTGGAAACTTTCTTATATCTGTGAGCGATACATCAGTGGTCTAAAACTGATTAGAGCAAACTTGAAACTGGCCAGCAATCTCAGTCCCTAACCATGGAGAAATGCCTGGCATTAAAGGAGTCAGAGGCTGGGTAGTTTAACGTCTTTCCTTCTGGTTTGAATCCAGCTCGGGGTCACGTGTGAAATGAGTTTTATTAAGGCAGGTCACATGACCAGCAGAGTCTTGCACAGTGTGTTTCACCTCAGAGAGCAGCGAGGGTTATTCCCACAGGGGGTGTGAAATGTGCTTCAGCTGCAGAGTCTCTTACAACTACGTCTCACCCGAAGGACGGAGCACAAGGAGGTTAAGTGACTTGCTCAGGGTCACACAGTGAGTCAGTGGCTGAGGAGGGATTTGAACCGGGGACCTCCTGGTTACAAGCCCCTTTTCTTTAACCACTGGACCACACAGCCTCATCTTTAAGCACAAGTCAGTCAGCAGAATGCCAGGGTTATGTGTGGGTGTGCATGTGTGTGGAAGTAAATAGAGTCACTTGGGAATATAAATGACTGTTGGACTCTGCAGATATAAAACAGAAGATCCCCACTGGTATTTATTTAGGCATTTCTGTATGTGTTGATTGATTCAGACAGCCTGCATGCACATCAAGCCCTCCTCCTCTCTCGCTCTGTGAATACTGCAAGGTGGCTCTCTGGATCAATAAAGGGGGAAAAGAGTTTACAAAAGCACCTTTTTTATACCGCGAAGGACATTTCCCGAAAAGGACATGAGCATGCTGTTTATAAAACGCAGAGGAGAGCAATACATTGTTATTAAAGATTGAACTTTTTAATTTGGGACCTGTCAACGGTGTCAGCACCTCTGGGTGCAGTGATAATGGGAGAGGTGCTCGCCCCCTGTCCTGCGGCTTCTCATCCTTTCCCTTCCCCTGCCCAGCTATAATCAAGCTTGGCTTGCATGTGAAAGGAGTGCGGTCCTCTCCCATTGAGATCTGTAAGGGGGACGCCAGCATGCTGCTTCTTTCAGTCAATGCCATTGTCCCGGACTTTCATGAGCACCGTGCACCGCTGGGTGAACGCCATGCCGAGAAGATTGTGAAGTTCGATTTGCTGTTTATCTGTGGTGCTGTTGTAATTTTAAAGATGTGAAGTAGTGCTGTCTGAGTTCGACGCGTGTTTCGATGAAAGGTCTTTTCAAACTGTTGCACAGGTTGTGCTTTAGGGAAAGGCTTTGTGATTGGCAATGCCAGTTAGGAGGATTTCTTGGTGCAGCATTTTAAAAGGATATGTAGAAATGTAAGTGTGAAATACAGACACAGACAGACAGACAGCGTGCCTCCACATACCCCACATTCACAGACAGACAGACAGAGCAACTCCACATACCCCTCATTCACATTCTCTGCTTTTTCCACATTTGTAACGAAACATTTCTGGGTTTTACGAAACCTGTTCAGCTGTATTCTCTAATGTTCCCCGCTCAATCACGTGAAGATCTAGATTTACCCCCGACTTCACATTCGGTAGAAACATTTGTAGGAACAAAAAATGCGTGTTTAACGCACTCCACCTCAGCACTGGTACATGGTAACTGCACCAGCCTTACACAGTTACCTGCAAAACTGGGATACAAATGACTTTCTCTGATTTTGCACCCGTTTCATGTTTTGTATTTAATGTGTGTATAAAATAGAAACCGCTAATACAGCCTTGCTTGTCATTTGCCAAGGCAGCTATGTGGAGTAGTGGTTAGGGCTCTGGACTCTTGACTGGAGGGTCGTGGGTTCAATCCCAGGTGGGGGGAACACTGCTGCTGTACCCTTGAGCAAGGTACTTTACCTAGATTGCTCCAGTAAAAACCCAACTGTATAAGCGGGGAATTGTATGTAAAAAATAATGTGATATCTTGTAAGAATTGTAAGTAGAGGCCCTGGATAAGGGCATCTAAAAAATAAAATAATAATAATAATAATAATAATAATAATAATAATAATAATATTTCCGGCTGAAAGAATGCACTGGGTCGGGTCGGCGTCGCGAGACCCTGTCAGAAGGAATAAGCAGGCTGCCCAGAGTAACCCCCCTGATATCTGTCTCTTCAGGAGCTGTATCTGTTTGACTCTGCTGGAAAGGAGGTCTTCATGGACATGCTTGAGAAGCAGGTAAGGGAGGCTTTCTGAGGCCTGTGGCTCATGCATTAGAAACACACAGAAAGGGTCTTTTCAAAACCAGAGCACTGGCCAGTATGTACAGCTGTGGACACAGGCCCTGCATCACTCTATAGAATCAGCTTCAGAAAGTCCAGTGAAACCTGCTGAATAATGTCACGGTAACGTATTGAATTACACACCGCTTTGTAGTTTCCCCATATACTTAACAAAAAAAACCATAGAAAAATTTGACATTTTGAAGCGCTAACTATACTGTTGAGGAACCTAACTAACAACCTGGACGGCTAAGCCGTTTACCAGTTACAAAACCACTTTCACACCATTACACATAACAACCATACACAAAAGATTTAAACAGTACCTTTTGTAGCCCCTAGCCCCTAGCCCCTAGCATCTAACCTCTAGCCCCTAGCCCCTAGCCCCTAGCATCTAACCTCTAGCCCAGCCCAAAAGGGTAGCCATGGCTGGCCTCTAGCCCCCAGTTTTCTTGCCTCTGAGAGACCCTGCTGATCAGAACTATCCTAGCTCCCCAGCTGAGGAGCCCTAAGCCCCCTAGTCCCAGCCTCAACTCCCAGAACCCCTAGTCTCCCTAGCCTCAGGGCTCTGAACAAGAACCCTAGTTCGGCCCTAGCTTTTCTGGCTCCATCTGTCCCAGTCCTGGAGCCCCTTGTCCCTAGCCCCTTGTCCCTAGCTACCTAGAATCCAGAACCTTGTCAGGCCAGCCCCAGTAAGAACCCCTCAGTCTTCTCCTCCCAGCCTTAGCCCCCAGGCTCTAGCCAGAGGAGGCTCAGCCAGAAGCCCCTCAGCCTCTAGAGCCCCTAGCCTCTGGCCCCAGCCCCTATTTCTTAGCCCTAGCCTCTAACCTCTCGCCACTAGCCTTCACTCTGACTGCAGACTGCCTAGAACAAACATGTTTTCCTGGTTTAAATACCTGCTAATTGCAGGCAGGTGGCATTCATTTATTATTAGAGCGAGGTGTGGCTCCCTCCCATGGCATTCTGGGAGATGTAGTCTTTTGGCCCCTCCTTGACTACATCTTTCCCCCCTGGTCTGTTATATATATATATATATATATATATATATGAATATATAATGAATGAATGTGTTTGAACACACATGTCTGTTAATTTATCAAAACTAGAACAACCAAGTGAAATACATTCCAGGTGACTTCAGCAGTCTGTTTATGATGACGATGATTCAGCTGTGGAATATGGTGACTCTGTAGAAGACTCTGAATGCCTTGAGGAATTCCCTTTCTCCTCGGATCTGGTCTGCCTCCGCTCATGGCTTGGTGTTGTGCCGCTAACAGTCCGCTCTGTCTCTGCAGTGGGGGGAGCCGTCAGTCCTCTGCCTGGTGTTTGATGTCACCAGCGAGCCCTCCTTCAAAAGCTGTGCCAAGTGGCTGGACCGGGTCCGAGCGCAGTGCCACAGCCTGCAGCTGCCAGGTGAGAGACCCTGCTGATCAGAACCCATCAGAGGGTTCGAGCTCAGAGGAGCTCTCAATAAGAACCCATCAGAGGGTTAGAGCTCAGAGGAGCTCTCTTAATAAGAACCCATCAGAGGGTTAGAACTCACCTTTGAGTTTGGGGTGGAGTTTGGGGGGTGTGGGGGGTGAGGAGGGGGGTCAATGTGTTTTTTAAAATCTGGTTCTAGGGGAGCTACCATTGATTTTCCTTCAAACGCCCTCTACAAAGTGCAAGCAGGCTGTTAAAATGACAGGAAAGCCCCTGTTTACCAGTGGCAGCAGCGTGGAGTAGCGGTTAGGGCTCTGGACTCTTGACCGGAGGGTCGTGGGTTCAATCCCAGGTGGGGGGGACACTGCTGCTGTACCCTTGAGCAAGGTACTTTACCTAGATTGCTCCAGTAAAAAACCCAACTGTATAAATGGGGAATTATATGTAAAAATAATGTGATATCTTGTAACAATTATAAGTCACCCTGGATAAGGGCTTCTGCTAAGAAATAAATAATTTTTCTTGCTTACTATCTAGCGAAGCCTGTGACACCAATCCGTTCGAAAGCAGTTTGCTTTGAAAAGAACGGGCAGCGTTGAATCAGGGAGCAGACAGCTTGCTGGTAGTTGCAGGGTGGAACAGTTCAATTCATAAACTGCGTCGTTTCTGGCTACTGTTGAAGTGAATTGCCTTTGCCTGGCTCTTGCTCTGAAGCAGGGCCCCCAGCGTGTGTCATTTTCTGATACGTGTGTGTCTGCCATGCAGGGGTTCTGGTGGGAAATAAGACAGATTTGTCTGCAAGGCGTGCCGTGGAATTCACAACCGCTCAGGAGTGGGCCTCGAACCAGGGACTGGAGTACAGTGAAACATCCGCAGTGAGTATCCCATCTGACTGGCAGGGAAACCAGAACCTGTGTTTAAAAATCTCACAACTCAGGGGGAAAGATCTGGGGATATCCTTCCATGTGATTCAACTTGATTCGCTTCATTTTATTTTGAAACCTTGTTTGAGGAAACGGGAGGAATCCTTGTTCAAAGGTTTTGGGTCTGAGAGTAACTTCCCCTCCTAATTTGAACACCGAGAGAGTAAAATGTATTTTCAGGGGGTACATGGGGTACATGTTCTGCAAGGATCTTTATCAACTCTTTAAATTATTATTATTATTATTATTATTATTATTATTATTATTATTATTATTATTATTATTATTATTATTAATTTCTTAGAAGGCAGCCCTTATCCAGGGCTTTACTTACAGTCGTAAAGAAAAAATACATTTCAAGAATCACAGAGAAAGTATTAATACAATTAAGAGCAAGATAAATACAATGACTTCGGTTCAAGCAAGTACAAGAATATGACAAAATCCGATTCAATAACGGAGCAGATAACAGTGACAGTGATAGTTACATCAAGATATGATTAAATACAAAATACCTCAGATTAAACACTTGGCAGATTACAGTACTCTGAAGTACAGGATTAAATGCAGTAAAATAGGGGCTGATAAGAGCAAATAAAAGTTTATTTAAGGAAGGGTGATAGTGATCCAGGGGAAAAACAGAGGAGTTCTACAGGTGCTGTCTGAAGCGGGTGAGTCTTAAGGAGGCACCGGAAGGTGGTCAGGGACTGGGCGGTCCTGACATCTGTAGGAAGGTCATTTCACCACTGCGGGTGAGGGTGGAGAAGGGCCGGGCTCTGGAGGCAGGGGAGCGAGGAGGAGGTAGAGCCAGTCTTCTAGTGCAGGAGGAGTGGAGAGGACGAGTGTGGGGTGTAGGGAGATGAGGGTCTGAGGTAGCTGGGTGCAGTCTGGTCAAGGCATCTGTAGGCGAGTACAAGAGTCTTGAACTGGATGCAACCGGTAATGGATGAAAAATTATTATTATAACATTCATTGCGCTCGGTGAACGCGTTAAAACTTCAGTATAAAGCCGTACAGATAAATAAAGTAAGGAAATGCATTAATTAGTTGTTTTATATAACAGGCACCTCTTTTTTAGCGGTTGCCTCTGATGGTTCCAGTTGGATTTCTAGCTGGATTTTACGCTTCAACCTGTGCAGCTTCGAATTTTAATTATTCTTGCTGTGATTGGATGCAAAGACAACAGGGCCAGCCAGAGATTGGATCATGTTTGTCGGGTTGGTTTTTCTTGTGTTCCGTTTCCTAGCAACTGAAGACATTGCATTCTGGGAGATGTAGTTGTTAGTGGAAGTTTTAGGGGAGACAGACAAGCTGTGCAGCAAAATTGTATAATTTGTATGCATTAAATTTAAATTTAGTGTGTGTTTCTGATTTTATTTAATGCGTAGGCAGGTACACATCTTATCTGGACGCTGGTACTACTGTTACATCTTCCTGTAGACTTACAGTATGGATTTTGTAGTTTCTTTGATTACATGATTAGTTCTGTCTCAATCCTAAAAGTCTAGGTTATGCAAAACTTTGGAGATAGCTGTATACACAACAGAAGAGAAGATGGGATTGGAGTTTTTAGGATGGGTTGATTTCTCATGCGATTTTTTATAATCAATATCAGACTAGATTACAGGCAGAAATATCTGTTTTCATGAACAGTGGTTAAACATTCATGACAGTGGATTTGCCACGCTCCCATTCAACAAAATTATGTTCTTATGTTCTTATGTTCTTAAAATCATGAGCCAGATTGTATTTGCATCCCAGATCGCTGTGGGGAGAGCCTCGTATCTC
>CM072692.1:17195590-17207570 GCA_036884735.1 Huso huso | reverse complement strand
TAAGATCTCACCTAGAATATTGTGTTCAGTTCTGGTCACCTCGTTACAAAAAGGATATCGCTGCTCTAGAAAGAGTGCAAAGAAGAGCGACCAGAATTATCCCGGGTTTAAAAGGCATGTCGTATGCAGACAGGCTCAAAGAATTGAATCTGTTCAGTCTTGAACAAAGAAGACTACGCGGCGATCTGATTCAAGCATTCAAAATCCTAAAAGGTATTGACAATGTCGACCCAGGGGACTTTTTCAACCTGAAAAAAGAGGACCAGGGGTCACAAATGGAGATTAGATAAAGGGGCATTCAAAACAGAAAAGAGGAGGCACTTTTTTACACAGAGAATTGTGAGGGTCTGGAACCAACTCCCCAGTAATGTTGTTGAAGCTGACACCCAGGACCTGACTCCAGGGTGGGGGGGCTCCTGAGAGCTGGCAGGACCTGACTCCAGGGTGGGGGGGCTCCTGAGACCTGGCAAGACCTGACTCCTGGGTGGGGGGGCTCCTGAGAGCTGGCAGGACCTGACTCCTGGGTGGGGGGCTCCTGAGACCTGGCAAGACCTGACTCCTGGGGGGGGTCCTGAGAGCTGGCAGGACCTGACTCCAGGGTGGGGGGGCTCCTGAGACCTGGCAAGACCTGACTCCTGGGTGGGGGGGGCTCCTGAGAGCTGGCAGGACCTGACTCCTGGGTGGGGGGGCTCCTGAGACCTGGCAAGACCTGACTCCTGGGTGGGGGGCTCCTGAGAGCTGGCAGGACCTGACTCCTGGGTGGGGGGCTGCAGGCGTGTGTCTAAATCAAGCCCTGCTCCAGCCTGAACTCTTCTGCACGGCTTTCGAGATGCTGGGAGTCGAGAGCTCTGTAGTAAAGTAGGTCGACACCTTGATCGTACTCCCCCCCCCGCCCCCCTCCCTCACTGCTTCTTGGTTTTCATAACTCCTTACTCCGTTTTGGGTTGTGAATTATGTCAGCTCTGGAACTGAACAAGCTGTGAATATGTGCAGTCCCGATGGGGGGACGGAGAGAGGATTTATTTTTAAATTGTCCTTGGAACAAATTGAGAGAGAGGGAGGGGAGAGGGAGAGGGAGAGGGAGAGAGAGAGGGAGAGAGAGAGGGAGGGAGGGGAGAGGGAGAGGGAAAGAGAGAGGGACAGAGGGAGGGAGAGAGAGGTTGGGAGGGAGAGAGAGAGGGAAAGGGAGGAGAGGAGAGGAAAGAGAGAAAAAGGGGAGAGGCGGAGAGAGGAGAGGGAAAAAGAGAGATGGAGGGAGGGAGAGAGAGCGGGAGAGAGGGAGGAGGGGGAAAGAGGAGGGGGGGAGGAGGGAGAGGGAGAGGGGAGAGGAAAGAGAGAGAGAGGGGAGAGAG
The DNA here is from genome assembly GCA_036884735.1 of Huso huso. Taxonomy (NCBI): domain Eukaryota; kingdom Metazoa; phylum Chordata; class Actinopteri; order Acipenseriformes; family Acipenseridae; genus Huso; species Huso huso. Next base: position 17,206,218 of record CM072692.1, on the reverse strand, counting down.
GGATTTTTAGGAGGGGGGGGAGAGGAGGGAGAGGGAGGAGCAAGGAAGGAGAGATTAGAGAAAAAGAGAGGAGGAGGGAGAGGGGAGAGGGATTTAGGAAGGGAGAGAGATAGAGAGAAAGGGAGGGAGAGAGGGAGAGACTATTAGGGAGAGATTTTTGCTAGGAAGGGAGAGAGATAGAGAGAAAGGGAGGAGAGGGGAGAGAGGGAGAGAAAGAGGGGAGAGGGGGAGGGAGAGATAGAGAGAAAGGAGGGGGGAGAGATTTACTAGGAGAGAGATAGAGAGAAAGGGAGGGAGAGGGAAAGAGAGAGAGAGGGAGGGAGAGAGGGAGGGGAGGGAGAGGAGATTTTTTGCAATATTATTTATTTTTAGGAAGGGAGATAGAGAGGAAAGGAGGGAGAGGGAGAGGGAGGGAGAGAAAAGAGGGAGAGAGGGGAGGGAGAGAGAGAGGGAGGGAGAAAGGGAGGGGAGAGAGAGGGGAGGGAGAGAGATAGAGAGAAAGGGAGGGAGAGGGAAAGAGAGAGAGAGAGGGGGAGAGAGAAAGGGAGGGAGAGGGAGAGAGGGAGGGGAGGGAGAGGGAAAGAGAGAGAGAGGGAGGGAGAGAACACTAATGAAAGCATGACCTACATGATCTATCCACCACATGTGAGCTATTTTTAAAGGAGAAGGGTGTATAAGATGATGGACAGAAATGAAATATGTACAATAGCAGCAGGTTCACCTGTAACTCAGCTGCCACAGGGGGTGTATTTGGAAGAAGGAGCTTCTCTTTTGCCCCGTTCTGCTTCTTCCACGTCTATCGAATCCCATGCACAGCTCTGGCCAAACGTTTTGCATCATCGCTCAACACAGTGAACACACCGTGCTCCAAAATGAGGCCAGCCTGGGTCAGGACCAGAACTTATGGATCAGTGAGGCAGGAGCTTGCTTACATCTGTCACATGCTGGGTCTAAATCAGGTACATTGTAGTCAGCTTGGTTTTGGACATGTGAATACAATGCAGGATTCGACTGAATAGAGTCCCACTTATCACCTGGAAGGGTAAAGTTTAGATCCTGCTCCTAGCCAGTCCTCGAAGGGCAAGGCAAGGATAAAACAGAATTCTACATGTCATGCCCTTACTATCCAGACTATAAGAACATAAGAACGTTTACAAACGAGAGGAGGCCCCATTCGGCCCATCTGGCTCGTTTGGTTGTTAGTAGCTTATTGATCCCTGAATCTCATCCAGCAGCTTCTTGAAGGATCCCAGGGTGTCAGCTTCAACAACATTACTGGGGAGTTGGTTCCAGACTCTCGCAATTCTCTGTGTCAAAAAGCGCCTCCTATTTTCTGTTCTGAATGCCCCTTTATCTAATCTCCATTTGTGACCCCTGGTTTATTTTTTCAGGTCAAAAAAGTCCCCTGGGTCGACATTGTCTATACCTTTTAGGATTTTGAATGCTTGAATCAGATCGCCGCGTAGTCTTCTTTGTTCAAGACTGAACAGATTCAATTCTTTTAGCCTGTCTGCATGCGACGTGCCTTTTAAACCCGGGATAATTCTGGCTGCTTTTCTTTGCACTCTTTCTAGAGCAGCAATATCCTTTTTGTAGCCAATAAAGAATCGATGGGGGTTTTGGAAGGGAATTTGGGGAGCTGGATCACTTTCAATTCAGAATTTGCATCCTAGGTATGTTAAATTGTAGTGAAAGGATGCAAAGTTATTGTCAATTTCTTTAAAAAATGTCAGAGAATTTCAATGCCAGGTATGGAAGGAAACATCACTCACAGAGGGTGGAAAACGACCGTTAGCATCGATGAGAGAGAGCACTGATATGGACTGGAAACCAAAAGGCCTCCTGGACTGGACCCACATTTCAAGAGAGTGTTTTACTAAAGGCTTGTTGCTAAACTGGGAAACGGTAGAGAGGAACATATCACTGATGGTAAGGAAGTAAGCTGACAAGAAGCAGCTTTCTTAATTAGCCAAGCTGGATGAAGATTGGAAGGCATTGGAACTTAGGAAGTATATTGATTTTAACTGGGTTAATATGACCATAGATAGATTTAAAGAGGATGGTTGGTAGTAGCTTATTGATCCCAGAATCTCCTCAAGCAGCTTCTTGAAGGATCCCAGGGTGTCAGCTTCAACAACATTACTGGGGAGTTGGTTCCAGACCCTCACAATTCTCTGTGTAAAAAAGTGCCTCCTATTTTGTGTTCTGAATGCCCCTTTGTCTAAGCGCCATCCTGGCTAAACTACAGCTCCCAGCATGCCCCAGCACCCGCGGCAATGGCGAGGGATGCTGGGAGCTGTAGTTCTTTATGAATATAAGAATGTTTACAACGAGAGGAGGCCCATTCGCCCATCTTGCTCGTTTGGTTGTTAGTAGCTTATTGATCCCAGAATCTCCTCAAGCAGCTTCTTGAAGGATCCCAGGGTGTCAGCTTCAACAACATTACTGGGGAGTTGGTTCCAGACCCTCACAATTCTCTGTGTAAAAAAAGTGCCTCCTATTTTCTGTTCTGAATGCCCCTTTGTCTAAGCGCCATCCTGGCTAAACTACAGCTCCCAGCATGCCCCAGCACCCGCGGCAATGGCGAGGGATGCTGGGAGCTGTAGTTCTTTATGAATATAAGAATGTTTACAAACGAGAGGAGGCCCATTCGGCCCATCTTGCTCGTTTGGTTGTTAGTAGCTTATTGATCCCAGAATCTCCTCAAGCAGCTTCTTGAAGGATCCCAGGGTGTCAGCTTCAACAACATTACTGGGGAGTTGGTTCCAGAGCCTCACAATTCTCTGTGTAAAAAAAGTGCCTCCTATTTTCTGTTCTGAATGCCCCTTTAAGTTTGGACCAAATCTACATTTTTCAAAGGTGACAAAGAGAGAGTCCCATTCAACCCGGTCGAAAGCTTTCTCAGCGTCTAGTGAACAAAGACTTTAGAATAGGGGAGAGTTGGGGGGGGGAATTATTTTTGTAAAATTCGATAGGGAACCCGTGAGGATGTTAACGTTTTTCAAGAAGGAGTCTGTTCATGAATGATCTGTACCTGGCGAGCTAAAAGTTGAATAACTTTTTCACCAGGTTCCTGTGCGGTATAACCTGATCTGAGAAATTGTTTTTCAACTCGTTGAGTGATGAGCAAATCTAATTCTGTTTGCAAGTTTAATCTTATTAAGATCAGGTGTGGGGGAAGTTGCATATTTTTGATCTAGCTGGAGAATGAGGCTGGTTAATTCTGACAGTCTCTCCTTCCAGCGTTTGTTCACCATTTGTGAAAGGAGGCTAAATACCTTAACATTTGAAAACTTGAAAAAAAAAAAATCCATTCATTGTGCGGTCGCTGTAATGTCTTACTACTGTTTCTAAAGCCAGTAGCTAAACAGATAATTCTATAAAGAGGACTGAAGTGAGCAGTTTTGAAAGAAACACATTTTAAAGCAATTTCCATTTTAAAACACCTGGGGCTACGGCAGGTTCAAGAAATGTCTCAGTTTGCTTGACTTAATCTCAGGATATGTTACACTTCCTGTGTCATTTCCCCTCAGCAGTATCTTCTGGTAAAGGCACGGCCGCGTGGTTTGCAGGGGGGGAGTCACGCAGTCAGGGGAGCTGGGGTCCCCAGGGTCTCCCTGGTAAAACACGGCCGTGTGGTGGTGGGGGGGAGTCACACAGTCAGGGGAACGAGGGGTCCCCGAGGGTCTCCCTGGTAAAGGCACGCCGCGTGTGGTGTGCAGGGGGGACACACAGTCAGGGGCGCAGGGGTCCCTGAGGGTCTCCCTGGTAAAGGCGGCAGCGTGGTGTGCAGGGGGAGTCACACAGTCAGGGGCCTTGGGGTCCCCGAGGTCCCCCTGGTAAAGGCACGGCCGCGTGGTGTGCAGGGGGGGAGTCACACAGTCAGGGAGCGCAGGGGTCCCGAGGGTCTCCCCTGGTAAAGGAAACGGTTGCGTGGTGTGCGGGGAGTCACACAGTCAGGGGGCGCAGGGGTCCCCCTGGTAAAAACACGGCCACGTGATGTGCAGGGGGAGTCACACAGTCAGGGGAGCGCAGGGGTCCCGAGGGTCCCCTGGTAAAGGCACGGTCGCGTGATGTGCAGGGGGGAGTCACACAGTCAGGGGAGCGCAGGGGTCCCCGATGGTCCTCCCTGGTAAAGGCACGGTCGCGTGGTGTGCAGGGGGGGGAGTCACACAGTCAGGGGAGCGCAGGGGTCCCCGAGGGTCCTCCCTGGTAAAGGCACGGCTGCGTGGTGTGCTTAGGGGGAGTCACGCAGTCAGGGGAGCGCGGGGGTCCCCGAGGGTCCCCCCTGGTAAAGGCACGGCCGCGTGGTGTGCAGGGGGGGGAGTCACACAGTCAGGGGAGCGCAGGGGTCCCCGAGGGTCCTCCCTGGTAAAGGCACATTCAGGGGAGCACAGACTATGCGGCGAAGCGATTTGATACCATAAATAAACCAATTGATTGATATCTTGAATATGTATAACATAAAAACAGAAAGATCTTAAACGCCATCAAAAGGGGGCCAGTGCTGACGCTGCTAATGCTAATAAGAGGTTACAGAAGAGATGCTAAAACCTTACTTTGCGCTCCTTTTAAATATAGCAACAAATAATTGCACGCTGTTCTTTAAAAAAAATCAAATAAACCAGGAGTGACTAACGAATGAAGCAGCTCTCTCAATAAGTGGGCCCTGTCCTTGCAGTCTCCTCTCTCTGCCGATTCCAGCCCAGGAGTCTGGGGACAGTGAGCTATATAAAGCTGGTCTCTGAGAGACAGGGCTCAGAAACATTGCATCTGCTTCCTTGCAAACCAGCGCTTGGCCTCGTTTTCAAAGGCACCTCACTTTCAGAAGGGAGACTGACCTAGCTTTGAGAGCGCAGTGCCTGGGAGGCAGTGTGGCTTAGGGGTTAGAGCTGAAGGACTGGGAGGAAGGGGCGCAGTGTGGTGGTTAGAGCTGAAGGACTGGGAGGAAGGGGAGCAGTGTGGCTTAGTGGTTAGAGCTGAAGGACTGGGAGGAAGGGGAGCAGTGTGGCTCAGTGGCTAGAGCTGAGCCTGTTGTACTGGTGAAACACAAGCTGTTTTGTAAGTAGGCTCATTCTATAAAGTACTGCATGCAGGCAATAAAAATGTGCATTATAAATATCATATGGGAGATACTGAAATTGAAGAAGGGAACTATGATAAAGATCTAGGAGTTTATGTTGACTCAGAAATGTCTTCATCTAGACAATGTGGGGAAGCTATAAAAAGGCCAAAAGATGCTTGGATATATTGTGAGAAGTGTTGAATTTAAATCAAGGGAAGTAATGTTAAAACTTTACAATGCATTAGTAAGACCTCACCTAGAATATTGTGTTCAGTTCTGGTCACCTCGTTACAAAAAGGATATCGCTGCTCTAGAAAGAGTGCAAAGAAGAGCAACCAGAATTATCCCGGGTTTAAAAGGCATGTCGTATGCAGACAGGCTAAAAGAATTGAATCTATTCAGTCTTGAGCAAAGAAGACTACGCGGCGATCTGATTCAAACATTCAAAATCCTAAAAGGTATAGACAATGTCGACCCAGGGGACTTTTTTGACCTAAAAAAAGAAACAAGGACCAGGGGTCACAAATGGAGATTAGATAAAGGGGCATTCAGAACAGAAAATAGGAGGCACTTTTTTACACAGAGAATTGTGAGGGTCTGGAACCAACTCCCCAGTAATGTTGTTGAAGCTGACACCCTGGGATCCTTCAAGAAGCTGCTTGATGAGATTCTGGGATCAATAAGCTGCTAACAACCAAACGAGCAAAGATGGGCCGAATGGGGCCTCCTGTCGTTTGGAAACTTTCTTATGTTCTTATGTTCTTATAATCCCTGGTGCTGGATCATCGCTTTTGATGCCACTGTGTGCAGAGCCCTGCTGTCCCATGGGGAAGTCGGCACAGTCATTTAAAATAATGTAATACACTCCTGACTTATTTTACTAGGCTGCACGTTCAAATGCGTGAGTCAGGCGGACAGCACCACAGCTGTACCGGGTAACCCTTAGGGACTAGAGGACTGGGTTGAGCTGAGGGCGGGGAAGCAGCATGGCCCGCAATTCAACAGCTGCATTCCTCTCTTATTTATGTATATATTTTTTAACATATCAATTGCTATTATTGACAGAGGTTCATTTGCAAACAAAAAAAGGGTACCGGTGTGGCGTTATCTGACGTTATTAAAACGTGCTGCGCGTCCACTGCGCTTGCATTGAGTTTGCCCCTCGAAATGCTTTTTTTTTCACAATAAAACAAAATTATGTAACTGACGAGCAACGAATTGGGTTACCTAAAAATTATAAACATACCCGATATTGTGGGTGAACTACAGTTTGTCTCGTTTTAAATGACTTGTGCCGTCACTTCCGAATCAACGTGCCCTTAATCAGAGCCTCGTATGGCTGGGTATTTAAAAGGCGCCAATATAACGTTTTAAGTTATTATCAGGATTGGTGTGTATTTTAAATGCAATAGGATTTAAAGGTATGGGGCTGTACTCAAAACGTAAAGATAAGTGAGCAGTATTTGTGCGTGTTTGTTTGTGTCGACCGCTTCCAGCCCCGTGTTTGTTAGCTAATTAATTCCCTGCGCGCCATTTTTCCTTGACGGTTCTACCCATCACCCCCTGCGTCGCTTGGATGATATCAACAAAGGTGTTTATTTATTTATTTATTTTTTAAATTTATTTTATTTATCATACTGAAAATTAACTGCTTTTTTTTTTTACAAACGCTCTGTGTGTATTGAACCCAACGTTGTTTAAACAGAAGTCAAACCCAGGCGGGGCAAAGAAAAAAACTAAATATCTGCCGAAAATATTGCTATTTGTGTTTATTTTTATTTTTAAATAATGGTAAATACCTTTTTTTATCTATACGTGGCATGGTGTTTCTATTCAGACAAGGAGAGATCCCTCAACCTGTTGCAAACGCACGTAGAGCAGTTCTCAGTGATTCTCCAAGTGGAGACCACACGGATTTTCTAAATTATTATTTAATCACAGGGATGCGGTAGATATGTTGCAGTTGTGAAACAGTTTAATATTCTATATATATTTTTCCTTTTTTTATACACATTTCACGCACCAATATACTTTTAAACAATTACAATAACTCTCAAGACTGATACTGTCTTTTGTCGTTAGTCTGTATATTATGATGAACGTGTGTAATGGATGTATTGTATGTGTGTTTTCGTTGTGTTTTGATATTTTGACCTGCAGTGAAGTTGATTAGGCGTCGTAACGTGAAGGACCCTGAAAACGTCAACCAGGAGGGTCGTTTGATTTGATGTCAAATTTCGATTATTAGTTTATTTAGCAGACGCCTTTATCCAAGGCGACTTACAGAGACTAGGGTGTGTGAACTATGCATCAGCTGCAGAGTCACTTACAACAACGTCTCACCCGAAAGACGGAGCACAAGGAGGTGAAGTGACTTGTTCAGGGTCACACAGTGAGTCAGTGGCTGAGGTGGAACCGGGGACCTCCTGGTTACAAACCCTTTTCTTTAACCACTGGGACCACACAGCCTCTGTGTGACGTAATCTCACGTGATCCCCAGGACTTCCCTGTTGAAAAACGACCTTACATCACACTAAATGATACTCTTTCTCCATGAGAGAATGAGTCAAACTGTACATATTAACATCTACATAGAAACATTCCTATATAGAGTGAATAGACACGTCTCCAAACTTTATCTAGCTATAACTTATCCAGTGTTGAGTCCTTGGTATACAGACACACACACAGAGGCAGCATGCACCCCTTCACCTCATTAATAGTGATTATATATCTGTTTAGATGAGGGAACACAATCACATGTGCACATGTGAAAATGAAGTCGATTTCACAAGCTTCAATCTGCATATTGTTTTAACGCAGTGTGAAGGTCTGTAGCAGCGTATAATGTATGTATTTAACCCAAGCTTCACGTCAGTAGTTTTGAATTTATTTATTTTTTGGTGTTTTGTGGTTCTGGGGTGTAAATATATCGTTACAGAAACGTTCGTCCTTCAATGCTCGGAACAATAAAGTGCTTCTTTACTGTGCATGTTATGTGTATGGAGAATTCTTTTTTTGCGATAAATTATTTGTTCATCGTTTCATCCTTTGAAAACTGTTTAATTGTCACTGTTTAATCGTTTGAGGTAATGGATCTCGGTGTTGACGCCTCTCCCTCTCTCCTCTCTCTCTCCCTCTCCCTCTCTCTCTCTCCCTCTCTCCCCCTCTCCCTCTGCACCTCTCTCCCTCTCTCTCTCTCCCTCTCTCTCTCTCTTCCTCTCCTCTCTCTCTCCCTCTCCCTCTCCCTCTCCCTCTCTCCTCTCCCTTTCTCTCTCTCTCCCTCCCCCCCTCTCCCCCTCTCCCCCTCTCCTCTCTCTCTCCCCCTCTTTTCTCTCTCTCCCTCTCCCTCTCTCCCTCTCTCCCTCTCTCTCCCTCCCCCTCCCCCTCCTCTCTCTCTCTCCTCTCCTCCCTCTCCTCTCCCTCTCTCTCCCCTCTCTCCTCTCCCTCTCCTCTCTCCCCCCCCCCCCCCTCCCTCTCTCCCTCTATCTCTCTCCCCTCCCTCTCCCTCTCTCTCTCTCTCTCTCTCTCTCTCTCTCTCCCCCTCTCCCTCTCTCCCTCTCGTTTCAGAGAGTAATGGATCTCGGTATGGGAAGCGCCTCTCAAATTCAAATTCAAATTCAAAGGTGCTTTATTGGCATGACCATTATTCACAGTATTGCCAAAGCAATGTATACACAGTACATCATCTGAACATTAAATGGACAATAACACTGATGAGAATAATAATGATAATAATAATGGTAAACAAATATAAATAATAACCACGTTATTAACAATAACAACAATGAAATATAATAAGATTTGAACTCCTGTAGAGTGCTCACTGTTTGTCCCTCAGGCTGTGACAGGCAGCTGTGTACTGGGCTGCCAGTTGGACACAGCTGGACTCCTCTCCGAGGAGGATTGGGAGTTTTTGAGAGTCTGGCAGGTCTGGGAATGTTTTGCAGAGATTTTTTATTTGTGGTTAGAAAGTTTCCCTTATTTCTGTGTATTTTGTACACTGCAGTAGAAAGTGCATCTCTGTCTCTACTTGTTGGAGTTGACAGTGATGACACAGCCGGTCCTCTTTGGGCAGCCAGGTCTGCCTGTGTCGGCCTGTTTCTATGGCCAGGCTGTGCTCACTGAGCCTGTATTTGGTTCGGATCTGCCTCTGCTTGTTGTCTTTCACCCGGCTCAGGTATTCAGCCAGGGTGTAGTGTCTTTTAGGGCCCGATAGCACTCTAATTTGCTTTGTGTTTTTGTGTGTGTGTCCCAATAGGTGAGGTAGTTTTGTTTGTGTTGTGTTATAATTTGGTTCACTCGAATTGTCTGTGTTGGAGCAGTGCTGTCCTGAGGCTGGTTGGTGTTAGTGTGTGTTAGTGCAGTGAGCTTCAGGACCAGCTGGCTGAGGGGACTCTTCTTTTGGCTCAGTTCTTGGTACTGCAGGGCTTTACTGTGGTAGGAGTTTGGGTTGCTTTGTTTTAGATGAAGCCAAAATTTAATTGCTCTTTTTGTATTGAGATCAATAATGGATATTGACCTAGTTCTGCCCTGCCGTTGTTTGGTGTTTTCTCTGTATTTGCAGGATGTTTTTGCAGAACTCTGTGTGCAGGGGCTTCTATTGGGTGTTTATCCCATTTAGTGTAATCCTGCTCTGTGAGCGGACCCCACACTTCACTGCCATAGAGGGCAATGGGTTTGATAACACTTTCAAAATTTGGAGCCAAATTCTAATGGGGAGTTTTATATAAAGCTTTTTCTTTATGGAATAGAAAGCCCATGGGCTTCTCTCTTAGTGCATTCACTGCCGGGTTAAAGCTACTTGATGCGCTGATGTTTAGGCCCAGGTAGGTGTAGTGCATGCAGTGTTCTATTGTGGTGTGGTGTAGTGTGAAGATGGATCTACTTTCCTGATATCTGGGTTTTTTCTGAAATATCATGATTTTAGTTTTGTTCATGTTTACTGCCAGGGCCCAGGTCTGACAGTACTGCTCCAGCACTGACAGGCTCTGCTGCAGCCCCTGCTCTGTGGGCGACAGCAGGACCAGGTCATCTGCGTAGAGCAGGAATTTAATTTCAGTATCAAGCAGAGTGAGGCCAGGGGCTGCAGATTGCTCCAACACTGTGGCCAATTCATTGATGTAGATGTTGAACAGTGTTGGACTCAAACTGCACCCCTGTCTCACTCCACGCCCCTGTGAGAAGAATTGTGTTCTTTTTATTGCCAATCTTTACACCACATTTATTTTCCGTATACATTGATTTAATTGTGTCATAGGTTTTACCTCCTACACCACTTTGGAGGAGTTTATAAAATAATCCTTCGTGCCAGATTGAATCAAAAGCCTTTTTGAAATCTATAAAGCAAGCAAATAATTTATTTTATTTTGGTTTACATGTTTGTCTATTAGGGTGTGTAGGGTGTAAATATGATCAGTAGTGCGGTGTTTTGGAAGGAAGCCAATCTGACTCTTACTCAAGACACTGTGTTCGGTAAGGAAGGCCAGTATCCGAGTGTTAATGATACTGCAGAATACCTTCCCAGATTACTGCTCACACAGATGCCCCGGTAGTTATTGGG
>CM072692.1:17155590-17183090 GCA_036884735.1 Huso huso | reverse complement strand
GTCTGGTCTCGTAGCTCAGTCCTTGAAGCCCTGCTGGGATTAGTCTGGTCTCGTAGCTCAGTCCTTGAAGCCCTGCTGGGATTAGTCTGGTCTCGTAGCTCAGTCCTTGAAGCCCTGCTGGGATTAGTCTGGTCTTGTAGCTCAGTCCTTGAAGCTCTGCTGGGATTAGTCTGCTCTCTCTTCGTAGCTCAGTCCTTGAAGCCCTGTCTGGGATCAGTCCTGAAGCTCTGCTGGGATTAGTCTGGTCTTGTAGCTCAGTCCTTGAAGCACTGCTGGGATTAGTCTGGTCTCTCTTCGTAGCTCAGTCCTTGAAGCCCTGCTGGGATTAGTCTGGTCTCTCTTCGTAGCTCAGTCCTTGAAGCCCTGCTGGGATTAGTCTGGTCTCGTAGCTCAGTCCTTGAAGCCCTGCTGGGATTAGTCTGGTCTCGTAGCTCAGTCCTTGAAGCCCTGCTGGGATTAGTCTGGTCTCTTCGTAGCTCAGTCCTTGAAGCTCTGCTGGGATTAGTCTGGTCTTGTAGCTCAGTCCTTGAAGCACTGCTGGGATTAGTCTGGTCTCTCTTCGTAGCTCAGTCCTTGAAGCCCTGCTGGGATTAGTCTGGTCTCTCGTAGCTCAGTCCTTGAAGCCCTGCTGGGATTAGTCTGGTCTCTCTTCGTAGCTCAGTCCTTGAAGCCCTGCTGGGATTAGTCTGGTCTCTCTTCATAGCTCAGTCCTTGAAGCTCTGCTGGGATTAGTCTGGTCTCGTAGCTCAGTCCTTGAAGCCCTGCTGGGATTAGTCTGGTCTCCCTTCGTAGCTCAGTCCTTGAAGCCCTGCTGGGATTAGTCTGGTCTCTCATAACTTCCTTGGATTTGTGCTCTACACTTTTGGTTATGCACACTTTTTTTTAAGAGTTAGAAACATTAGTTCAAACAGTACTTTGAAAAATGAGAATAAACTTGTAATGAAATGGAAATGAGATTTCATCATCATCATCATCATCATCATCATCATCATCATCATCATCATCATTATTATTATTATTATTATTATTATTATTATTATTATTATTATTATCACAATCTTTGTTAGCGCCCCCTTTTTTGTTTGGTGGGTGCTAATTTGAATTTTTCTGACCAGCTGTCACATGACGTAATAAAATGAGAAATAAATGCACCCTACCCAGGGACATTTTATAGACAAAAATCTAGCCAGAGAACCAGCTAATTTATGTGTGTGTGTGTGTGTGTGTGTGTGTGTGTGTGTGTGTGTGTGTGTGACTGTGTGACTGAGAACCTAGTCTAATTGTGATGCGCGAGGCTTGCATTGGGAGCGCTGGGCACGTATTACAGGAATGAGAGAGAGAGAGAGAGAGAGAGAGAGAGAGAGAGAGAGAGAGAGAGAGAGAGAGAGAGAGAGAGAGAGAGAGAGAGAGAGAGAGAGAGAGAGAGAGATGGCTACGCCTTTCTCTCAACTCAGCTAGCCGAAGGGAACGATCATTCTAAGCCCGGGGATCAGAGCTGAGGAGGGAAAAGAGAGATAAAGAAAGAGTGTCAGAGGAGAGATAGAGCGAGCAAAGAGAGAGAGAGAGAAAAAAGGAGGACCAAGAGGAGAAGAGAGGAAGGAGGGGACCCTCTGACCAAAAAAATAATCCAGCGCCGCTTTCTGTCTCCTTCGTTTATCGCCTAAGAAGGGCGGTCGAGCCTCCGCAAGCCCCCTTCTCCCCTCTTCCAACGGGAAATAACTAACAAATAAACAACAGAAAAGGACGGGTTTTTTTATATATATATATATAAGGAAAATAAAATCTAAATACAGATCCAGGGACGCGAGGGGGGAGTCGTGTTCTCTGTGGGGTTAACGCTACGACCGGAGCTGTCCGTTTCACCAGTGCTGGAGGAAGCGATTCAAGCAAGTGGCAAACGAGCCAGCTCATGCATCCCAGCTCCTGTTAAATCGAGGGGCTTTCAGACCACAGCAGGAATGTGAGATCATTAAAACACAGAAGATCGGGAAAAATGGTGACTGAGAGTCGTTTATCGGATTGCAGAAGAGACGAGAGCGGCTTGGAAATGCAACGGCAGTGACAGAATCAGATCGAACCGGGAGGCGACACAATACATAAACGGAGAAATAAAACAGAAAGCGTATTTATATAAACGCGCATTTTCATTGTGTTAAACAGAAACGTGAGCGTTGTTTTCTGAAGTGGAGTGTGTGTGTGGGGGAGAGAGAGAGGGGGGGTAGAAATTAAAAGCAACCCTCCAAAAACGACATGGAATTAAAACCAACGTCTTTTACCTCTGCTTCTCTGAAACAAGCACCCGACACCCGGGGTCATCTCTACCGGAAAAACACAGCGCAGGGAATATTACAAAACCGTGTGTGAAGGGAAAAAACCACACCGCAGAAGCCGAGTCAAGGTGACCGTGTATTCGTTAATATACGTTACACCTACACGGTTTCAGCACCCCTGTTCATTCTAGACGCTGTGATTCGGCTCAGTGTGTGTGTGTGTTTTTCTTCTCGGGGGAGAGGGGGGGAAGAGACGGACAGACTGGTTTTAATGGCGCAAGCTGAAAAGCTGTGCACGCCACTTGTTTTTAGCAGGCACCCCGACGCAGCCCCGTCACCCCGAGAATCGCACCAGAGCTATCGTGGAGGCTCCCCCGAATTAAATGTCGAGTGATGATCGCCTCGCCGTGGCTTCTTCGCCCCGCTTTGACTGCTGCTTCCTCCTTCTCTGCCGCTGCTTTGATTTACCCGTGGAAACCATCTCCGAACTAGACGTTACATATGGAAACTGGGGATCAGAATTTTAGAAAAAAGGATTAACGGCTCTTTTCAACTTTTTTTCACGTTTTTTTTTTTTTTTTTAAGGGGGAGGCGACCCGACCCCCCACTTCTCCTCTCCCCGCCCCATTCACCCCTTCATGATAGGCAGCTAGACTGATAGGGAGATCGATAGCTAGATTGACAGATTCATAGGTAGGTATAGATTGCATTTTTCATTAAAAGGATTACAGAATAACTCTCGATCCTCCTCTCCCCCCCCCCACCATTTGAGTTTATTTGATTTCTTAATTAATTGACTAATTAATTATTTGATTGCTAATTAACTCGATAGGATTATTATTTGCAGTGGTGTTGTATGTCAGTCAGACCGCTTTCAGCCCTCCCTCTCTCTCTCTCCCCCTCCTCCCCTTGAATCGATCATTTATTTTTTCTGTTGATTTTTTTGTTCTTTAAATTTTCAAATATTTATTTCCTTTACGTCAAACGCAAAGGGGGTCCCCCCTTCCTGGAATGCGGGAGCATGGGTCTGTTTGACCGCGGTGTTCAGATGCTGTTAACGACCGTGGGCGCGTTTGCAGCTTTCAGCCTCATGACTATAGCGGTGGGCACCGATTACTGGCTGTACTCGCGAGGGGTCTGTAAGACGAAGAGCGTGAGCGAGAACGAGACCAGCAAGAAGAACGAAGAGGTCATGACCCACTCGGGACTGTGGAGAACGTGTTGCCTGGAAGGTAATTCCATTTTGAATTTCTGTGGCTCACGCATCGATCCCACTCCCCCCACATCGAACCCCTTCTACATACAGCAGCCATTACCAGATGTTCAACAACCATTCCTGTACCCATCCTCGCCTCATACTATACAATAGATCTCCATATATGTACATACATGTCTATCACGGTGTTGCTGCGGGTAGCAATGTCGTTTCTACTAATACTTTTCCAATAGCAACAGAAACCGATCATCTTTTTTTTTAATCAAGGGTGAAATGGCACTGTGTTTTTCAGTCTGTACAGAACAGATCTGCAAACCCGTGTACAGTTCTTAGCTGTACGCCCCTCCGCCGCGTCTCTCCATCCAAAACATCGTATCATACGCCCTGCCCCCCCCATCCCCTGATCCTCCGTACGACTCCAGTATTATCTTGACCTGTTCTAATGTATTTATTGCAATCCCCACTCGTTATGAGAGCGGATGGTTCTGCATTAATACCGAGATGTGGTAAGACAGAGTATACACGTCTACATACTGGTACAGGAGCATGCGCAACGCTCCATTCTGATTTTATAATGCACTGCCGGGTCTAACATCGGTCCATTATTACTATCCTAGTTCAGGGGGACTGGAGCAATGGAGTAGCGTACAGTAACTATACACGCACAGCCTAATACGAGCTGGATAGACCCTGATCAGACTCTTTCTAGGCTATTATTATTATTATTATTATTATTATTATTATTATTATTATTATTATTATTATTGTATATCTCTCCCTCTGTCTCTCTGTCTCTCTCTCTCCCACTCTCCCTCTCTCTCCCCTCTCCCTCTCTCCCCCTCTCTCTCTCTCTCTCCTCTCTCTCTCTCTCTCTCTCTCCCTCTCCCACTCTCCCTCTCTGTCTCTCTCTCTCCCTCTCTCTCTCTCCCCTCTCTGTCTCTCTCTCCCTCTCTCTCCCTCTCTGTTTTCTCTCTCTCTCTGTCTCTCTCCCTCTCCCTCTCTCTCTGTCTCTCTGTCTCTCTGTCTCTCTCTCCCTCTCTCTCCCCCTCTCTGTTTCTCTCTCTCTCCTTCTCTCCCTCTGTCTCTCTGTTTCTCTCTCTCCTTCTCTCCCTCTCTGTCTCTCTCTCTCCCTCTCTCCCTCTCTGTCTCTCTCTCTCTCCCTCTCCCTCTCTCTCCCCCCTCTCTGTTTCTCTCTCTCCTTCTCTCCCTCTCTCTCCCTCTCTCTCCCCCTCTGTCTCTCTCCCTCTCTCCCCCTCTCTGTTTCTCTCCCTCTCCCTCTCTCTCCCCCTCTCTGTCTCTCTCTCCCTCTCTCCCCCTCTCTGTTTCGCTTTCTCTCTCCTTCTCTCCCTCTCTGTCTCTCTCTCCCTCTTTCCCTCTCTGTCTCTCTCTCTCTCCCCCTCTGTCTCTCTCCCTCTCTCTCCCCTCTCTGTTTCTCTCCCCCCTCTCTCTCTCTCTCTCTCTCTCTCTCTCTCTCTCTCTCTCTCTCTCTCTCTCTATTAGTGTGTGAAAATCGCGTATCGAGTGCTTTTCACCATTCGGGTCTGTGTGTGACTGACCGTGCGTTCAATAATTTGCATTTTGGTGATGGGGGTAGCGCGGCTGCAGTTTCTACTGCGTGTGGGGGAGGGGAAAGGGGGGTGTTAGAGATCGGGGCCTAGAGCGGGTCTGTTTCGAGAGCCATTTATTTGCAGTGATAGTGACGTAGACAGCACAGTGAAAATGCAGCCTACAGTCTACCGGGCATGGAATCCACGCATTGCAACAGATAGTCCTTAAACTACAGCCGGTTGTGTTTGAAAGTGATCTGAGGAAAAACAACGTGTGTTAATTCCCCCGGGGGTTCTCCCCTTGTTAATATCGTTTAGAAGTACGTCCCCATTGATCAACTGTTTCCAGACTGTTTTCTTTTTGATTACACTGTTAAAAAGCCCGCTTTTCTACAAAGAGAAAAGCAATGAAAAAATACTTTTTAAGGCGAATTTCTTAAAGCAGACTGAAAACGGATTGCGTAACATTGCCAGCTGCATGTTCCTATCTCAGCAATGGCTCACATTCCACACTGGATTACAATGTGGTTACAAAGTGTTTTAATAATAATCCTACGATCTGTAGTGGAGTAGAGTATGACTCTGGCCAAATCTGAACAAATCCCTTTATTAGGGTTTTTATAAGACTTAAGCACGTATTTCAGCGCATTAGGACAAAAATACGCATTAGAACGAGCAAGAGCATGTATGTAGTGTAAGTTATTAGCGTCGCTTCTGCTTGCTGCTGAAACTCTGCAGTAGCACGTTTGCATCGTGTATATTCAAGAAGCACTTTTTATAAGATCATAAAAAATATACGTGTCCTTAGAAGACTACCATTGGGACTGGGGGTTTGAATATAGACTGAGTGTTTGAATATGGACTGAGGGTCTGAATATGGACTGAGGGTTTGAATAGACTGAGGGATTGAATATGGACTGAGGGTTTGAATATGGACTGAGGGTTTGAATATGGACTGAGGGTTTGAATAGACTGAGGGTTTGAATAGACTGAGGGATTGAATATGGACAGAGGGTTTGAATATGGACAGAGGGTTTGAATATGGACTGAGGGTTTGAATATGGACTGAGGGTTTGGACTTTGAATATGGACTGAGGGTTTGAATATGGTCTGAGGGTTTGAATATGGACTGTGGGTTTGAATATGGACTGAGGGTTTGAATATGGACTGAGGGTTTGAATATGGACTGAGGGTTTGAACAGAGGGATTGAATATGGACTGAGGGTTTGAATATGGTCTGAGGGTTTGAATATGGACTGTGGGTTTGAATATGGACTGAGGGTTTGAATATGGACTGAGGGTTTGAATATGGACTGAGGGTTTGAATATGGACTGAGGGTTTGAATATAGACTGAGGTTTGAATTTGAATGAATATGACTGAGGGTTTGAATATGGACTGAGGGTTTGAATATGGACTGTGGGTTTGAATATGGACTGAGGGTTTGAATATGGACTGAGGGTTTGAATATGGACTGAGGGTTTGAATAGACTGAGGGTTTGAATATAGACTGAGGGTTTGAATATAGACTGAGGGTTTGAACAGACTGAGTTGTTGAACAGACTGAGTTTTTGAACAGACCGAGGGTTTGAACAGACTGAGTTTTTGAACAGACTGAGGGTTTGAACAGACTGAGTTTTTGAACAGACTGAGTTTTTGAACAGACCAAGGGTTTGAACAGACCGAGGGTTTGAACAGACTGAGTTTTTGAACAGACTGAGGGTTTGAACAGACTGAGGGTTTGAACAGACTGAGTTGTTGAACAGACTGAGTTTTTGAACAGACCGAGGGTTTGAACAGACTGAGTTTTTGAACAGACTGAGTTTTTGAATAGACTGAGGGTTTGAACAGACTGAGTTTTTGAACAGACTGAGTTTTTGAATAGACTGAGTTTTTGAACAGACTGAGGGTTTGAACAGACTGAGTTTTTGAACAGACTGAGGGTTTGATTGGCTTTCCCGCTTGCTTGGTTTCTCACCCTCAGAAACAACGGGCCATGTTTCAAAAGCGATTACTCCAGTCTTTAAATAACTCCTATTTTCTTGAGGTAAAAATCCTGTTAATTTTACAAAGCTAGAACCAAACATCTAATTCACAAAACTCAAGTCCTCTTGAGAGCTCGCGAGATGTTTCGTTTTTCATTTTGTAGCCTTAGCGTGAATTTTTTGCAAATTTTTTGAGTTAAAGAATGGAGTAAACACCTTGACAATCTGGCCCACTGCATGGTAAAATCTATAGTGAAAGCATAGCACAATGCAGGAGGCTGTGTGGTCCAGTGGTTAAAGAAAAGGGTTTGTAACCAGGAGGTCCCCGGTTCAAATCCCACCTCAGCCACTGACGCACTGTGTGACCCTGAGCAAGTCACTTAACCTCCTTGTGCTCCGTCTTTTGGGTGAGATGTAGTTGTAAGTGATTCTGCAGCTGATGCATAGTTCACACCCCCTAGTCTCTGTAAGTCGCCTTGGATAAAGGCGTCTGCTAAATAAACACATAATAATAATAATAATAATACAGGTGCCTGGTACATTCATTGGTCAATCTACGAGCCAATTAATGGCAAATTCCCATCAACCTATAAGGTATATAAACCTACTTCTCAAACCCAGTCCTGCCGTACTTTCGATTTACCATCTCATCCTCAAACAGCACCACCACCTCCTCACTCCCAGCCCCCGGAGAGGAGGGGAGGGGAGGGGGGAGAGTATACGATGCTCCTCTGCCTAATGTGTTTTTGTTCACTGGGATGAACACGTCACATAGATGTATTATTTTATAGTTTGTTTTTAAGCAGGAGGCACCAGGATGCTCCAACTATATTTTTTATTGAATGTTCTTCACCCATTGTTTGGGTTCAGTGTTTTTGGAAGTCTGTGAGGTTATGTATTATAATAAAGGTGGTTATTTCACTCAAGCCTGTCCTGACTGACTCACAGATAAGTACAGTCAAGCATTGTGAAGCCACGGCTTGGTATATCAGCAGGATGGACTGTATAAGCATGGCAGAGACCCGGTGATATTTCTATTGTGGTTATTTTGTGTGTCGTGGCATCACTGTTAGGTTGGTAGAACACTAAAGGCATCTGTTTTGAACAATATGCTTCCTTGGGCTTTCTGTGGGACGGTTATTTAAGTTTCTGTAAAGAACCTTTCTTAGATGCATGAGGTTCTAGAACATAAGAAAAGTTTGGAAAGGAGAAAAGGCCATTCGGCCCATCAAGGCTTGTCATTATTATTTATTTCTTAGCAGATGCCCTTATCCAGAGAGACTAACAATTGTTACAAGATATCACATTATTTTTACATACAATTCCCCATTTATACAGTTGGGTTTTTACTGGAGCAATCTAGGTAAAGTACCTTGCTCAAGGGTACAGCAGCAGTGTCCCCCACCTGGGATTGAACCCACGACCCTCCGGTCAAGAGTCCAAAGCCCTAACCACTACTCCACATGCTGCTGAATGGTTGTTAGCACATCATTCTCCCCTACTGGAGGGAAACTCAAAGCACAGAATCTCATTTAAATGTTCCCAGTGTTTTAGATGCTCCACTTCACCTGGTAGGCTGCCCCATGCATTTATAACTCTTGTGTGTAAAAAAGGTCTTCTGTTCTGACCCTGCTTTTACTCGGCTTCCACTTATAACCCTCATGTTCTGCTCTCTGTGCGAAATCTGAAATAGTGTCTTGGGTTCATTTTATCTAGACCATTTATGATTTTAAAGACCTCAACCATGCCCCCCTTTTTTTCAAGGCTGAAGAGATTGAGTCTGTCCTCATAGCCCCTGCCATATCTTAAGAACATAAGAACATAAGAAAGTTTCCAAACGAGAGGAGGCCCCATTCAGCCCATCTTGCTCGTTTGGTTGTTAGTAGCTTATTGATCCCAGAATCTCATCAAGCAGCTTCTTGAAGGATCCCAGGGTGTCAGCTTCAACAACATTACTGGGGAGTTGGTTCCAGACCCTCACAATTCTCTGTGTAAAAAAAGTGCCTCCTATTTTCTGTTCTGAATGCCCCTTTATCTAATCTCCATTTGTGACCCCTGGTCCTTGTTTTTTCAGGTCAAAGAAGTCCCTGGGTCGACATTGTCTATACCTTTTAGGATTTTGAATGTTTGAATCAGATCGCCGCGTAGTCTTCTTTGTTCAAGACTGAACAGATTCAATTCTTTTAGCCTGTCTGCATACGACATGCCTTTTAAACCCGGGATAATTCTGGTTGCTCTTCTTTGCACTCTTTCTAGAGCAGCAATATCCTTTTTGTAACAAGATGACCAGAACTGAACACAATATTCTAGGTGAGGTCTTACTAATGCATTGTAGAGTTTTAACATTACTTCCCTTGATTTAAATTCAACACTTCTCACAATATATCCGAGCATCTTGTTGGCCTTTTTTATAGCTTCCCCACATTGTCTAGATGAAGACATTTCTTCTCCGGTGCAATGGTGTCTTTTTTGTCGTATTCTAGGCTGGGTCTAGCTAGAGCATTGCTCAATAGAGAACTACAGAGGGAATCTCACGCTGTCTATTGTGAAGGATTTTAGTCCTTCGGGTTCTTTTCCAGCACTTTAATGACCCAGCCACACACAAAACTTGATTTTTCAAAGCGCTTGCGCGCTATTTTTAATAAACAATAACAAAAAAACAAAACACAGGAATAACTAAAACACAGGAACCTAAACAGGACGGCGAAGCCGTTTACCTGACAAACAAACAAGACAGGTTTTACACAATCTGTCCTTTTATGCTTGAGCACACTATCACGCGGGCTCCTATACACACCGGCAGCCCAGAACAGACTGGCTGCTCTCTTTAAATACCCTGCACCTGGCTCTAATGCACAGTGATAGCCAGGTGCAGGGGATAACACAATTAACAAATAATTAAACAATTAACAAAACCAATTAAACTAAACCAATGTGCATTTGCACACGTTCTCCATGCACAGAGGATATTAACCCCCTCCCTGCTGTGTTACACTATCCTAACGGAGCAATCCGAGAACACAATCGTGGATATCATAAATCTGACAAATAACGCATCAAACAACGACTATGATGAAGTGATACAGATAACTGATCTGTCTTTGCATTGTATGCAGCATTATCACTGCAGAATTGCACACAGCTACAACAGTTTTGGTTTATATATATATATATAAACAATAACATTGAAAAATAACAATGGCGAAAGTGTGTAATAACTGTGTCAATCAATCAATCAATCAATCAATCTTTATTTTATATAAGGCCTCTTTCATAGCGGACTCCCATCACAAAGCGCTTTACAAGATGCAGTAACATCAAGAAAATCCATAATACTTTAAATACAGAGAAACGCATCATACATGATACTTCTCTCTCAGTATTAGCTGTGATCCAGCTTATCGAACCGCTATTGCTCCCTGTGTGGACTGATCAGATTTTTTACAGTATTAAGGAGACTTACAGAGACTAGGGTGTGTGAACTATGCATCAGCTGCAGGGTCAATCACAACTACGTCTCACCCGAAAGACGGAGCACAAGGAGGTGAAGTGACTTGCTCAGGGTCACACAATGAGTCAGTGGTTGAGGTGGGATTTGAACCGGGGCCTCCTGGTAACAAGCCCGTTTCTTTTACAGTAATCAGCAGCCTAGCCTACTACTGTATAAGCAGTGTCTTTGATATTGAAATCTATGTGAATGCAAGGTAAGGAGGTGCAAACTGCGATCGATCTGGAGTTGATATACTGCTGTGTGTCTATTAAAGATTTCCTGCATTATATAGGTAGTAGTTTAGTATCTGCAGGCTCGGTCTATGTTACACACCGATGGTATGTACTATGATATTTGTGATTCTGTTTGGGAGTTATTCTTTCAATGCCATGAAAGCGCGCTTGGGAAAGTGATTCGTTTTCTTTCGGTCTGAAAGAACGATCGTGATGGCAGCTTCCGTGTTTGTTTTTTAAACGTGTATTAAGGCTAGTGCTGCTGCTATCACAGTCGTTCTTTTGAATATAATTATGATATAGATGTGGACGGAGGCTTGTACGATCGCTGGGTGTTTTTTCCATTGCTGTAGAACCTCGGAAAACGCCTGCATTTCACTTCAGTGATTGGGGGAGTGACGTGCGTGGAGTTCAGGCTGGTTTTGTGCTCGGCGCATCATTTTGAACATGGCAGGATCTGGCAAATTGTCACCCACTCCCGCCAAATCATTATATTTCTGCACAGATTTTGGCACGCAAAAAGACGTTTTGAATATGGCACATTTTGGGCATTCATGCATAACCCTATGCGCTGTGGGCAAACCTTTCAAATATCTGTACCTATATCCGTTATAACTGATTATAAACAATAGCAAAAAAAAAACATGACAAAAGTGTATAATAATAATCATATTATCTCTAATCATATTCTATCATTGTTATTAGCATCTTTTATTATTTATTTCTTAGCAGACGCCCTTATCCAGGGCGACTTACAATTGCTACAAGATATCACATTATTTTTACATACAATTCCCCATTTATACAGTTGGGTTTTTGTACTGGAGCAATCTAGGTAAAGTACCTTGCTCAAGGGTACAGCAGCAGTGTCCCCCCCACCTGGGATTGAACCCACGACCCTCCGGTCAAGAGTCCAGAGCCCTGACCGCTACTCCACACCGCTGCCCAAACTACAAAGGGTTATATAGAACCAGAAACCAGAATTCTCAATAGAACTATTAGGGGTGGTACACAGCTCTGGTCAAAAGTTTAGCATCACCCTGTAGAACAAACTCATTTTGCTTCATAAAGTCGAATGAAACCTGACGAATAATGATAACATTAAATTGCACACTGCTTTGTAGTTTTCGATATACTTCATGAAAAAACTGACGAATTGAAAAATGTGTGCTACTATTATGGCTTCTGGTAGACTGTTGCGATATCATGCTGTAGTTTCTTTGATTACACGATTATCTCAATGATGTTCATATGGTTTGTATTTTTAGTTTTGTCTCAATCCTAACATTCTAGGTGAAGCCAGAGCTGTAACGTGATTATTGACTTGTTTAGACAAATGCAGACCAAAAATATATACAAAATAATGTCGTTCTATAATTTAATGTTTTGAGATAGCGACAATATATGAAAATAAGGCCCGACGCCATCACTCTTAGGTATGGAGATATTATAAAAGTGAGAGAACTATATTTTCCTGAAAACCAAGATTGCATCACCAAGAATTTTAGGATTGAGGCATAATTTTTAAAAAAAATGATATCGCAAAAGTTAGTTGTTAGTAGCTTATTGATCCCAGAATCTCATCAAGCAGCTTCTTGAAGGATCCCAGGGTGTCAGCTTCAACAACATTACTGGGGAGTTGGTTCCAGACCCTCACAATTCTCTGTGTAAAAAAGTGCCTCCTATTTTCTGTTCTGAATGCCCCTTTATCTAATCTCCATTTGTGACCCCTGGTCCTTGTTTCTTTTTTTAGGTCAAAAAAGTCCCCTGGGTCGACATTGTCTATACCTTTTAGGATTTTGAATGTTTGAATCAGATCGCCGCGTAGTCTTCTTTGTTCAAGACTGAACAGATTCAATTCTTTTAGCCTGTCTGCATACGACATGCCTTTTAAACCTGGGATAATTCTGGTCGCTCTTCTTTGCACTCTTTCTAGAGCAGCAATATCCTTTTTGTAACGAGGTGACCAGAACTGAACACAATATTCTAGGTGAGGTCTTACTAATGCATTGTAAAGTTTTAACATTACTTCCCTTGATTTAAATTCAACACTTCTCACAATATATCCGAGCATCTTGTTGGCCTTTTTTATAGCTTCCCCACATTGTCTAGATGAAGACATTTCTGAGTCAACATAAACTCCTAGGTCTTTATCATAGATTCCTTCTTCAATTTCAGTATCTCCCATCTGATATTTATAATGCACATTTTTATTGCCTGCGTGCAATACTTTCCTCTATTAAATGTCATTTGCCATGTGTCTGCCCAGTTCTGAATGCTGTCGAGATCATTTTGAATAGCCTTTGCTGCTGCAACAGTGTTTGCCACTCCTCCTATTTTTGTGTTGTCTGCAAATTTAACAAGTTTGCTTACTATACCAGAATCTAAATCATTAATGTAGATTAACATATAAATCAATATGTTAACGGAACATTATTCATCAGTTTCCATTCGACTTTACGAATGCAAAAATTTTGGCCACAGTTGTCGCTATCCTTGTTTCTTGAGCTGTGAAACCCAAAGACGCGTCCCTTCCCATCTGTCCTAATTCTGTCTCCCCACGGTGTCCTCTGGTCCTACGCTAGATACATTTCTTTAATAATATATAGAAAGCTGGGATGGTTTACAGTAAACAGAAGCAGGTACGCTGCTTTTCTGTTCATACTGCGATTTACTCCCTTTTAAAAAAATAAATAATAACACATTATCACCAATAAACTCCCGGCAAAATGTGTAATAATAATAATAATAATAATAAAAACTTCAATAAATGAGCCGCTGTTTATTTCATATCATGTGTGCTGGAAAAGAACCTGAAGGACTAAAATAAACAATTTGCCTATTTTTAAAAAACATTTTGTGTCCTGTTGGCATGCCATAGTTATTTGACGAAATAAAAGAATCTTATGCTAGCTAGAACCACTGGCGTTCAACTAAAATAAGCTAAGCTTACGGCAGCAGTGTGGAGTAGTGGTCAGGGCTCTGGACTCTTGACCGGAGGGTCGTGGGTTCAATCCCAGGTGGGGGGGGACACTGCTGCTGTACCCTTGAGCAAGGTACTTTACCTAGATTGCTCCAGTAAAAACCCAACTGTATAAATGGGGCATTGTATGTAAAATAATGCGATGTCTGTATAATGTGAAATAATGTATAACGTGATATCTTGTAACAATTGTAAGTCGCCCTGGATAAGGGCGTCTGCTAAGAAATTAATAATAATTATAATAATAAAGCAGAGTAGCTAGTGGCAAAAATGTCACAGAAATACGAGGAGGTTATAAATAGTACCTCAAAACTAACTACATTCTTTAAAAGTCAGTGTCAGAAGAATGAAAGTGAGGAAGAGCCACATGAGTCAGAGGAGCACGCAGAGAGCGGCGAGTCGGTGAGCGCTGAGTGCACAGCCACAACAACACAGGAGAAAAATGAGAGCCAGCCATTGAACTGCCAACTTAAGGCGGGAGAAACTGACGAAACAGATAATGCAAGGGCCACCTTATTTGCCAGAATAAAGACAGTAATTTTTCCACCTTGGAGAGAATTTAATGATTACTGAATTACTGAATTTAATGACTCAATCATTTAAGTCTCACGTCGATTTGAAAATGACCTGCTTCGCCAACTGGACTTCACGGACATTATTAAGGAATTCTCAAGTTTGAAAGCATAAAATTTAGCAATGATAAGCCAGATGTGTCTTTATACTTTGCAATGTTAAGGAGGTTTGAGAGTAGTGCCAACTACTTGCCTACTGTAAAGCTGTTGCTGGAATACTAAATATATTGACCCGTCTTTCACGCACGCACGCACGCACGCACGCACACACATAACGCACGTCTCCGTTATAAACTCCTACCTGCTAGCATTAACTTGCAGATGACGTAGTCTGATCCCTGGATTTAATTGGAGGAGCAACTCAAACCCTCCCGCCCCCTGCTGAATCACTGCTTTACTGAGCATGCGCGATTAAGAGTGCTGTGGAACGACATTTGGACCAGAATAAGAAATCCATTCTAACTGTAGGAAAATGTAAAAAGCATATGGGACGAGAGACACAAAACAAACTTTTCTCATTGCTCGATAGCGTGGAAAATCCTGTGACATGCGTGGATTGCGGGAGTTGTAGTTTTCCTCTGCATTTCTGCTGTTTGGAAACATCTTTGAGCGCGTACCAGAAAAACTACTGTTCCCAGAAGACACTGCGCGCCCGTATGCTCGTTGCATTGTTATAATACCACTTCCTTTCCCTTGGAACAAATAAAGTTTTTTTTGTTTTTTTTTTGATAGTGTTTTGTTTGAAAGTAGTTTTTATATTATTTTATCCCTTCTCCAGCAGTATGTGTTGCTTCTATTTTCGCCTGTACGGTATATAATTATTTTGTTGGTCATTTATTTAACAAATTAAGTCGCTAGAATGCGCTTGGTTGTTTTTTCCTGCCTTTCTCCTGTCTTTAACAACTCAGTTTAAAATAATATTGTATGCAAAGTATGTTAGTGATCTTGAAATTGAAATGCTGTATCGACGTTGCATCCCGTGCCTTCTTAAACATACGCTGGCTGTGTGGAACAGTTACGTTTATCAGAATAAACTGTGATGGGCTATTGGTTTGTTTGCTAGTGGAGAAAATGCGTTTAAGAGCCGAATTGGGGTAAAAACCTGTTTAGACTTCACTTGTAGATCGCTTGATCTACCTCGATGCGCAGGACTCGCCTGACCTCAGCACTACGTCACTGGATCCTCAGCTGATGCGCTCTCCTTGCACTATTGCACTGCCAACACGTCATCGCAGATATAACTTGTTTGTAATCCTAACTTGTTGCATCCTAGCTCATATTGTATTTTAGTGTTATTTGCACTTGCTGTAAACTACGCTGTATTTAAATATGATTCTCGCATTGCAACCCTGTGCAGTGCTACCTGGTAGCACCTGTAAGTCACCATGCATGCGTCTGCCAAATAACTAACTACACAAGTACATATCACTATGTAACACAATTTTTGTTCCTGGGTAGTAAGTGTTATTTCCTAATTGCTTATGCCTCAAAAGTATAGAAAATGGCTATTATTCCCCACAAACTTTGCTTTTGTGACCAGGAGTGATATTTTGAAATTTACCTATTTCCAAGGCGGATTTGTGTCTTTTCGTTCACATGAAAAAAAACAACATATGAATCAAATTAACATGTATTTTATACTAAAGTAATACAAAAATGACTACAAAAGATTTAGAAAAGTATCGAGATTTACGATTATACTGTAAATCACTTTGCGAATCAGCCCCCAAATGGTCTCCCATCATGTTCTCGTTATACTGTCCTTCATTGACAGCTCATCCAGGAGCCTCAAAGCCGTGCTGCTCCATAATGGTAACAAGTACCGTCTCTTCCCTGGCTCACTCGGTGCACCTCAAAGAGGATTACAACAGCATCAAGACCTTGCTGGGCGCCTTGAAGTACGATGAGTGCGGCTGGGACCCCAGAAGGTGCTGATGCCACCACTGCACATCAAATTGGGCCTTATGAAACAATTTGTCAGAGCTCTAGATAAGGAGTCGGCAGCCTTCAAGTACCTTCAAGACTTCTTCCCTAAGCTGTCGGAGGCAAAGGTCAAAGCCCCCGGACCTGAATAAAGAAGATCCTGGAGTGCAATGAATTCCCAAGAAGCTCACCGGCTTGGAACAGCTTTGTCCAGTGGTTCGGGGCTTCCTGGGGCGAAAACTATGTGGAGCTGGTTGAGACTCTGGTGAAGAACTACGGCACAATGGGCTGTAGGATGTCCCTCAAAGTCCATATCCTTGATGCTCATCTTGATAAATTCAAGGAGAACATGGGAGCGCACTCGGAGGAGCAAGGCGAGCGCTTCCACCAGGATATACTGGACTTTGAACGCCACTACCAAGGACAGTATAACGAGAACATGATGGGAGACCCTGGTGAAAGTGATTTACAGTATAATCGGCTCAAAAACCACTTCTAAATCTTTTGTAGTCATTTTTGTATTACTTTAGTATAAATACAGGATTCATATGTTGTTTTTTCTGACTTTATGTGAACGAAAAGGCATGGAAATAGGTAAATTTCAAAATATCACTGTCCTGGTCCCAAAGTTTGTGGGGAATCATTTTCCCTGAGGAAGCAGGAAATAACACTTGCTACCCAGGAACCACACAGGAATTAAATCATATGGAATACAATAATAGATTCTGCTGCTGCTGGGGAACTGCTCCCCCCCAAGTATTTTTCCTGAAACGGGAAAACGCATTTTAAAATATTGTTCTCTCGATTCCTGGATGGCTGTGTGGGAGTCATATTGTGGTTATGAGAATACAAAAACAATTTTAAGGGTGCTCCCTCCAGTCCAGGGCAGACTTGAGGCATGGAGACTGAACTGCTCCCTCCCTCACCCCCCTAAGAGAAAGGGTGCTCCCTCCAGCCCAGGGCAGGCTTGAGGCATGGAGACTGAACTGCTCCCTCCCTCACCCCTAAGAGAAAGGGTGCTCCCTCCAGCCCAGGGCAGACTTGAGGCATGGAGACTGAACTGCTCCCTCCCTCACCCTCTAAGAGAAAGGGTGCTCCCTCCAGCCCAGGGCAGGCTTGAGGCATGGAGACTGAACTGCTCCCTCACCCTCCTAAGAGAAAGGGTGCTCCCTCCAGCCCAGGGCAGACTTGAGGCATGGAGATTGAACTGCTCCCTCACCCCCCTAAGAGAAAGGGTGCTCCCTCCAGCCCAGGGCAGACTTGAGGCATGGAGACTGAACTGCTCCCTCCCTCACCCCCTAAGAGAAAGGGTGCTCCCTCCAGTCCAGGGCAGACTTGAGGCATGGAGACTGAACTGCTCCCTCCCTCACCCCCTAAGAGAAAGGGTGCTCCCTCCAGTCCAGGGCAGACTTGAGGCATGGAGACTGAACTGCTCCCCTCCCTCACCCCCCTAAGAGAAAGGGTGCTCCCTCCAGTCCAGGCCAGGCTTGAGGCATGGAGACTGAACTGCTCCCTCCCTCACCCCCTAAGAGAAAGGGTGCTCCCTCCAGCCCAGGGCAGGCTTGAGGCATGGAGACTGAACTGCTCCCTCCCTCACCCCCTAAGAGAAAGGGTGCTCCCTCCAGTCCAGGGCAGGCTTGAGGCATGGAGACTGAACTGCTCCCTCCCTCCCTCCCTAAGAGAAAGGGTGCTCCCTCCAGCCCAGGGCAGGCTTGAGGCATGGAGACTGAACTGCTCCCTCCCTCCCCCCTAAGAGAAAGGGTGCTCCCTCCAGCCCAGGGCAGGCTTGAGGCATGGAGACTGAACTGCTCCCTCCCTCCCCCCTAAAGAAAGGGTGCTCCCTCCAGCCCAGGGCAGGCTTGAGGCATGGAGACTGAACTGCTCCCTCCCTCACCCCTAAGAGAAAGGGTGCCCCTCCAGCCCAGGGCAGGCTTGAGGCATGGAGACTGAACTGCTCCCTCCCTCACCCCCTAAGAGAAAGGGTGCTCCCTCCAGCCCAGGGCAGGCTTGAGGCATGGAGACTGAACTGCTCCCTCCCTCACCCCCTAAGAGAAAGGGTGCTCCCTCCAGCCCAGGGCAGGCTTGAGGCATGGAGACTGAACTGCTCCCTCCTCACCCCTAAGAGAAAGGGTGCTCCATCCAGCCCAGGGCAGACTTGAGGCATGGAGACTGAACTGCTCCTCCCTCACCCCCCTAGAGAAAGGGTGCTCCATCCAGCCCAGGGCAGGCTTGAGGCATGGAGACTGAACTGCTCCCCCTCACCCTCTAAGAGAAAGGGTGCTCCCTCCAGCCCAGGGCAGGCTTGAGGCATGGAGACTGAACTGCTCCCTCCCTCACCCCCTAAGAGAAAGGGTGCTCCCTCCAGTCCAGGGCAGGCTTGAGGCATGGAGACTGAACTGCTCCCTCCCTCACCCCCCTAAGAGAAAGGGTGCTCCCTCCAGTCCAGGGCAGGCTTGAGGCATGGAGACTGAACTGCTCCCTCCCTCCCCCTAAGAGAAAGGGTGCTCCCTCCAGTCCAGGCCAGGCTTGAGGCATGGAGACTGAACTGCTCCCTCAGTCACCCCCTAAGAGAAAGGGTGCTCCCTCCAGCCCAGGGCAGGCTTGAGGCATGGAGACTGAACTGCTCCCTCCCTCACCCCCTAAGAGAAAGGGTGCTCCATCCAGCCCAGGGCAGGCTTGAGGCATGGAGACTGAACTGCCCCTCCCTCACCCCCCTAAGAGAAAGGGTGCTCCCTCCAGCCCAGGGCAGGCTTGAGGCATGGAGACTGAACTGCTCCCTCACCCCCCTAAGAGAAAGGGTGCTCCCTCCAGCCCAGGGCAGGCTTGAGGCATGGAGACTGAACTGCTCCCTCCCTCACCCCCCTAAGAGAAAGGGTGCTCCCTCCAGCCCAGGGCAGGCTTGAGGCATGGAGACTGAACTGCTCCCCCCTCCTCACCCCCTAAAGAAAGGGTGCTCCTCCAGCCCAGGGCAGGCTTGAGGCATGGAGACTGAACTCCCTCCCTCCCCCTAAGAGAAAGGGTGCTCCCTCCAGTCTAGGCCAGGCTTGAGGCATGGAGACTGAACTGCTCCCTCAGTCACCCCCTAAGAGAAAGGGTGCTCCCTCCAGCCCAGTACAGGCTTGAGCAAGACCCCCTCTCTATCTCCTTTCTTCTCTCCTCCCTCCCCCTCTCCTCTCTCTCTTCCTCTCCCTCCCCCACACACAGCTTAGAGAGCTCATGGCTTCACTGGGAGTGACGGCTTGGACATGCTCTGAATCACCAATTGAGAGAGAGAGAGAGAGAGAGAGAGAGAGAGAGAGAGAGAGAGAGAGAGAGAGAGAGAGAGAGAGAGAGAGCCCCAACAATTTGACACATCCTAACTGCAATCGCTGGCCTTTTTACACGAAGGAACGTCTGGCTGCAGCGAAGCACTACACTGAATACTGCATGCTCTCTGTCTGTCTCTCTCTCTCTCTCTCTCTCTCTCTCTCTCTCTCTCAGCCCCGCTTGGGAGATGAAATCAATAGCCGCAAATTAATCGCCATGGCACTAGCGGTTGAGAGAGAGAGAGAGAGAGAGAGGCAAAAGAAAGAAGGGAGTGTGAGAGAGAGACAGAAAAGCAGTCCATATATTTCTCTCGCAGTATAGAGGAATGAGAATATTGTTTTCAGTGTGTCTTATCGTTGGTGCGGGCCTGCATGTTATTGACCTGCCTTTACAGTCATTGTTATTATGTGTGTCTCATCTATCCAGAACAACCCCAGCTTTTAACACTGAGGCGATCCACGGCAATGTTTGAAAACACTTGAGTCAATGCACGTACCTCTTGAGAAGATCTGTACCTTCATTGGTCGAAATTCAGCTCATTTTGGGCTAATCCTGATGTAAAAACACCGAGAATCTACCCCTCAGTGCCATAGTTTCAAGCATTAGTTTTATTGTATAGCTCTGATTATTGATCAGGCATGTGACCTGCGTTGATACACAGACACCCTGAGACCTCGAGGCTTTCAGATTTACAGAACTTCCTCAATACTGTGTGTCAGACTCTCGTTTTGCTAGTGTAGATCACTGTCTAGCCACATTAATATTTATTTCTTAGCAGACGCCCTTATCCAGGGCGACTTACAATTGTTACAAGATATCACATTATTTTTTACATTCAATTCCCCATTTATACAGTTGGGTTTTTACTGGAGCGATCTAGGTAAAGTACCTTGCTCAAGGGTACAGCATTATGCAGCTACAGGCATAAGCTTTGCAAAAGCAGAACAGTGTTACACGTTCGATTTCGAAATGTCGCAGTTTTCGTTTCATGGAGAACTACAAGGCGGTGTGTAATTCAATGTGTTAACGTGACATTATTCAGCAGCTTTCATTCTGAGAGAGCAGGAGATGCTGCTGTGTTTCCTGGGTACCGCAGTTGGTTCTTCAGATGTGAGATTACCGGTATTTCAGTAAAATTGCTTTTTTTAAGAAAGATCAAGTCAAACAAAATGTGTTTCATTCCAGGGGGTTCTAAGTGTGTGCGTGTGTGTTGTGTGTGTCTGTATCTGTGTCTGTGTCTGTGTCTGTGAGTGTCTGTGTCTGTGTGTGTGTGTGTGTGAGTGTGTGTGTGTGAGTCAGTGTGTGTGTGTGTGTCTGTGAGTGTGTGTGTGCGTGTGTGTGTCTATCTGTTTCTATGTCTGTGAGTGTTTGTGTCTGTGTGTGTGTGTCTGTGTCTGTATCTGTGTCTGTGAGTGTGTATCTGTGAGTGTGTGTGAGTGAGTGTGTGTGTGTCTGAGTGTGCGTGTGTGTGTCTGTATCTGTTTCTATGTCTGAGTGTGTGTGTCTGTGTCTGTATCTGTGTCTCTGTGAGAGTGTTTGTGTCTGTGTGTGTGTCTGTCTGTATCTGTATCTGTGTCTCTGTGAGTGTGTGTGTCTGTGTGTGTCTGTATCTGTGTCTGTGTGTGTGTGTGTGTGTGTGTCTGTAGCTGTTTCTATGTCTTTGAGTGTGTGTGTGTGTGTGTGTGTGTGTGTGTGTGTGTGTGTGTGTGTGTGTGTGTGTGTGTGTGTGTGTGTCTGTAGCTGTGTGAGTGTGTGTGTGTGTGTGTGTGTGTAGCTGTTTCTATGTCTTTGAGTGTGTTGTGTGTGTGTGTGCGTGCGTGTGTGTGTGTCTGTGTGTGTGTGTGTGTGTGTGTGTGTCTGTAGCTGTTTCTATGTCTTTGTGTGTGTGTGTGTGTGTGTGCGTGTGTGTGTGTGTGTGTGTGTGTGTGTGTGCGTGTGTGTGTGTGTGTGTGTGTATAAACACACAGTCTAGCTCTGCAGTAAGCACACGTGTCACAGCAGGGATCCAATACACAGCAACTCCATCCTGCTCTGACTCTAGACTTGAAACAGCAACAACAACATTGTGT
Organism: Huso huso; assembly: GCA_036884735.1. Classification (NCBI taxonomy): domain Eukaryota; kingdom Metazoa; phylum Chordata; class Actinopteri; order Acipenseriformes; family Acipenseridae; genus Huso; species Huso huso. Next base: position 17,161,497 of record CM072692.1, on the reverse strand, counting down.
GTATTGTGTGTATTGAGGCAGAGACAGGAGTAGAGACTGTGTGCTTGCAGATAGGAGGGAGCTGGGTGCAGTGCAATGACAGTTGTGGCTGGGGAGGGCTGTGTTAGTTCTGCCTGGGTCTAAGAAGCTGGTTGATTGAGCAGGACCAATGTGGCTGCTTCTTATAACTGAATCTTTGTCATACAGACGAGAGGAGGCCATTCATCCGGGTCCGAATATCTGACTGATCCCAGAACTCTGTCAAGTCTTAAAGGATCCGAGTGTTTCTACTGATGTTAGAAACTCAACATGCTGTAGCATGCTTGTTATCGTGAAATGGCTTGTGATGTGTTAGAAGGACACAAAACCCACAAGAACATGTAGAAGCGAGAGGAGGCCATTCGGCCCGTCAGTGCTCATCCAGTTCCTAGTAGCTGCGAGATCTCAAAGTGTTGATCAACTTAAAGGATCCCAGTGATGAACAAACCCATTCTGTGGACTGAACGAAGACATCGGCAATGACAACAGCATAATCTAATTATTATTATTATTATTATTATTATTATTATTATTATTATTATTATTATTATTATTATTTATTTTAGCAGACGCCCTTATCCAGGGCGACTTACAATTGTTACAAGATATCACATTATTTTTACATACAATTCCCCATTTATACAGTTGGGTTTTTACTGGAGCAATCTAGGTAAAGTACCTTGCTCAAGGGTACAGCAGCAGTGTCCCCCCCACCTGGGATTGAACCCACGACCCTCCGGTCAAGAGTCCATGTGCTACTATGATGACTTCTGGTAGATATCATTTTGTAGTTTTGTTTGGTTACCTGATGTTAAATGAAAGATCTAATTTCTGTTCATATAGTTGTATTATTTTGTCTCAATCCTAAAATTCTAGGTGATGCGAAACAGACAGTGAACGAAGGATTTTAATAAAGGAATGTTGAAGAGGTGTCTGTATGATAAAGACTAATGGTTTTGTCTCTGAACTGCTCCCTCCCTCCCTCCCTAAGAGAAAGGGTGCTCCCTCCAGTCCAGGGCAGGCTTGAGGCATGGAGACTGAACTGCTCCCTCCTCCCCTCCCTCCCTCCCTAAGAGAAAGGGTGCTCCCTCCAGTCCAGGGCAGGCTTGAGGCATGGAGACTGAACTGCTCCCTCCCTCCCTCCCTCCCTAAGAGAAAGGGTGCTCCCTCCAGTCCAGGGCAGGCTTGAGGCATGGAGACTGAACTGCTCCCTCCCTCCCTCCCTTCCTCCCTAAGAGAAAGGGTGCTCCCTCCAGCCCAGGGCAGGCTTGAGGCATGGAGACTGAACTGCTCCCCCCTCCCTCCCTCCTCCCTAAGAGAAAGGGTGCTCCCTCCAGTCCAGGGGGCAGGCTTGAGGCATGGAGACTGAACTGCTCCCTCCCTCCCCTCCCTCCTCCCTAAGAGAAAGGGTGCTCCTCCAGCCCAGGGCAGGCTTGAGGCATGGAGACTGAACTGCTCCCTCCCTCCCTCCCTTCCTCCCTAAGAGAAAGGGTGCTCCCTCCAGTCCAGGGCAGGCTTGAGGCATGGAGACTGAACTGCTCCCTCCCTCCCTCCCTTCCTCCCTAAGAGAAACGGTGTTCCCTCCAGCCCAGGGCAGGCTTGAGGCATGGAGACTGAACTGCTCCCTCCCCCTCCCTCCCTCCCTCCCTAAGAGAAAGGGTGCTATGTTTTAATGTCTATCTGACATTAAAACATAGCGTTATACATGCTACAACCGTTTAAATAACATACCTGTCAATTTTCTTTTCATTGTTAACATCCTGTTAACTTTTTACACATAACTTTAAAGTCTGTTTCAAAATGTCCGCTCTAGTGCCCTGGAGTTTGATAACAATAACAATAATCTTCTATTCAGTTGTGCGTGTGACCTAACACAGCTTTGATATTAGCGCAACCTGAAACACCTGTGTTTCTGACCTTCCCAAGATGGTTGCAGCAACCGGACCCTATGCTTAAGGTGTGCGCCATCTTGGTAAGGTCGCACGAGACGCTTCCTTTTGTGAATCCACCTGTCGGGAGGCCAGAGTTCACCCTGCCACACTCTTTAAGTGTGGTATTTATTTATCTAACTCAAAACAAAACGACCTACTATCTGAAACCACTTTAGACTATTAGATCTTATTATTATTATTATTATTATTATTTATTTCTTAGCAGACGCCCTTATCCAGGGCAACTTACAATTGTTACAAGATATCACATTATACACTATACAGCTATCACATTATTTTTACATACAATTACATTATTTTTTTACACATTATTTTTACATACAATTCCCCATTTATACAGTTGGGTTTTTACTGGAGCAATCTAGGTAAAGTACCTTGCTCAAGGGTACAGCAGCAGTGTCCCCCCCCACCTGGGATTGAACCCACGACCCTCCGGTCAAGAGTCCAGAGCCCTAACCACTACTCCACACTGCTCTTTTCCAATTGTATTTTAAGCCCTCCCCAAAGTTCTGAGATCAATCAGCTAGGAGGAAGTGGACGAGCTCAGATGGGTGGAATGGCCTCCTGTCATTCCTAAAGGTTCTGATTCCGTAACCATGACAACACACGAATGCCAAAGAACATGCAGCCTGTTTGAAAGCTGCTCCCCACTGCTCTCAATGTCCACCCACACAGGGAGTTTGCCTCAGCTCCTCAGGCTTCTGATGAAGGGTGTATGTGACGTTCTCTGTGGCGAATGTTCTGAGTGTGTGGGACACATTTTAACAGATGGTACAGCAGTTGAACCCCATAGCATCGTCTATCATCTTCAACAAGAGATCCTTCTTAATTTCCTGCTGCAGGGACGTCAATCTTGGTGAATTTGGTTAGTAAAGGGTTTTGCAGAATGGCTGTGACCTCTCAAGCCCCGTGTGTTCCTTGTAACATGCCAATGACTTAAGAACATAAGAACATAAGAAAGTTTCCAAATGAGAGGAGGCCCCATTCGGCCCATCTTTGCTCGTTTGGTTGTTAGTAGCTTATTGATCCCAGAATCTCATCAAGCAGCTTCTTGAAGGATCCCAGGGTGTCAGCTTCAACAACATTACTGGGGAGTTGGTTCCAGACCCTCACAATTCTCTGTGTAAAAAAAGTGCCTCCTATTTTCTGTTCTGAATGCCCCTTTATCTAATCTCCATTTGTGACCCCCTGGTTTCTTTTTTAGGTTGAAAAAGTCCCCTGGGTCGACATTGTCAATACCTTTTAGGATTTTGAATGCTTGAATCAGATCACCGCGTAGTCTTCTTTGTTCAAGACTGAATAGATTCAATTCTTTTAGCCTGTCTGCATACGAAATGCCTTTTAAACCCAGGATAATTCTGGTCGCTCTTCTTTGCACTCTTTCTAGAGCAGCAATATCCTTTTTGTAACGAGGTGACCAGAACTGAACTCAATATTCTAGATGAGGTCTAATCTGCATGCCGTCATACTTTCAGATATTCTGCCACTGTTTCACTTATTAGGTAGTTTCCTTTAGCAGTGTCTTAAAAGTACATTTTACTAACAAAAATATTTCCAGTAAATCTAATGTGTATTACCAGCACTTCACATCTCTCACACTTTCCTACATGAAAGAGGCACACGTTATGTTAAACGGTATTTGATGCTCTTTTCAGAGGGTTTGTTTTGTTCCTGGGGAATCAGTCTGCAATCCTCCAGCCTGTCGGTTTGCTTCCATCAAATCTAACAAGCAAATAGACTCGGTCATGGATGAAGTGAACTGAGGTGCGTGTTTAATCAGGAGAGTTGCGTCTGTCCTGTCAGGGCTCCAGGGGGCGCTGTGGTATGTGTTTAATCAGGAGATGCGTCTGTCCTGTCAGGGCTCCAGGGGCTGTGGTGTGTGTTTAATCAGGAGATCGTCTGTCCTATCAGGGCTCCAGGGGGCGCTGTGGTGTGTGTTTAATCAGGAGAGATGCGTCTGTCCTGTCAGGGCTCCAGGGGCGCTGTGGTATGTGTTTAATCAGGAGAGATGCGTCTGTCCTGTCAGGGCTCCAGGGGTGCTGTGGTATGTGTTTAATCAGGAGAGATGCGTCTGTCCTGTCAGGGCTCCAGGGGGTGATGAGGTGTGTGTGTAATCAGGAGAGATGTGTCTGTCCTGCCAGGGGTCCAGGGGGCGCTGTGGTGTGTGTTTAATCAGGAGAGATGCGTCTGTCCTGTCAGGGCTCCAGGGGGCGCTGTGGTGTGTGTTTAATCAGGAGAGATGCGTCTGTCCTGTCAGGGGTCCATGGGGCGCTGTGGTGTGTGTTTAATCAGGAGAGATGTGTCTGTCCTGTTATAGGGCTCCAGGGGCTGTGGTGTGTGTATTATTTTTTCAGGAGGAGATAACGTCTGTCCTGTCAGGGCTCCAGGGGCTAACCTGTGGTGTGTGTTTAATCAGGAGATGCGTCCGGACCTCCATGACTGGGTTGTGAGAACCTGGCACTGGACAGAGACAACCTCCATGACTAACAGGACCTCCAATGACACCCCTAAGTTTGTGAGATGCTGTGAGCACTGGACAGACAGACAGACAGGAATACAGACAGGACAGACAGACAGGACCTCCATGACTGGAGTCTGTGAGATGCTGTGAGCACTGGACAGACAGACAGACAGACAGACAGGACCTCCATGAGACAACCTAGACAAACACTGGACAACCAGATGACAGACAGACAGACAGACAGGACCTCATGACTGGAGTTAACCTCACCCCTGAGATGCACTGTGAGACAGACAACTGGAGACAGACAGACAGACAGACAGACAGACAAACAGGACCTCTTTGACTGGAGTATGTTGAGATGCTGAGAAAATCACTGGACAGACAGACAGACAGACAGGTGACAGGACCTCCCAGCTGTTTGGAGTTTGTAAATGATACAGATGCTTTCAAACACAGGAGCACTGGACAGACAGACAGACAGACAGGACCTCCATGATTGGAGTTTGTGAGATGCTGTGAGCACTGGACAGACAGACAGACAGGAATACAGACAGACAGACAGACAGGACCTTCATGACTGGAGTTTGTGAGATGCTGTGAGCACTGGACAGACAGACAGACAGACAGACAGACAGGAATACAGACAGACAGACAGACAGGACCTTCATGACTGGAGTCTGTGAGATGCTGTGAGCACTGGACAGACAGACAGGAAGACAGACAGACAGACAGACAGACAGACAGGACCTTCATGACTGGAGTCTGACAGACAGACTGTGAGCACTGGACAGACAGACAGACAGACAGACAGACAGACAGACAGGACCTCCATGACTGGAGTTTGTGAGATGCTGTGAGCACTGGACAGACAGACAGACAGACAGACAGACAGGACCTCCATGACTGGAGTTTGAGAGATGCTGTGAGCACTGGACAGACAGACAGACAGACAGACAGACAGGACCTCCATAACTGGAGTCTGTGAGATGCTGTGAGCACTGGACAGACAGAGTTATTGGCGTTGTCGCAGTGGATCAGATCTGGTCTAATTTAGCCGTCCCTCATGACTGGCAGCCCTGTCAGAGTTCACACTCCTGGCTCTCCGGCTGGGACGCGCAGGTGTGGGGGAGACAGGCGTGAAACACTCTCACAGAGGCGAGACTCTCCAGTCCGCACTGGAGCGAGAGGCTTAATCACATCCCCATTCCTGTCAGCATCACAGGGATTGTCAACCGAGGGCTCGGCAGCACATGTGGGGTACAGCACTAGTCTTGAACCTCTGGAGACCTGCTTCCAAGGACCATGAGAGCCTAAGCGGTTACTGTATTGAGAGAGTCCTGGGGTATATTACACCAAGCATTCATTTTATGGTCGGCTTTGAACGAAGGTTCCTAAACTCTGTACCGTGACCGTGGATCAATTAACATATTGTACCTGTAGAAAGATTAACTATAACATGACCAGGATCGTCTT
>CM072692.1:17085590-17150590 GCA_036884735.1 Huso huso | reverse complement strand
TCCAAGCGCAAAGGCAAAACAGGCGAGCGACTGCAGAGCAATCAACTGTGAATTTCAACCCGGGGCGCGAGCGGCCAGTTTCATCAAAAACGGTCCGACGAGAACTCCACAGAGCGGGATACCAGAGTGGCCCAACACCCTGTTAAGTGACTTTACATTGGGGTTTCCATTTTTTTGTCCACTACCTGTAGCTCTGTGTTTTGTTTTTCTGTTTTATTTGTAATCTATCTGGCCATTAATAATGCATTTGCACCCTTGTCTTTGCTGTGATCCACTGCTGGAGTCTCTACATGGCAATGCAACTCTCATTATAATGGGATCACAAGAGGGATGCTTTGAAATATTCTGTAACAGTCTTAGTTCTTCAAAGTAATATAGGATCCAGCACACACAGCGCACTAATTCTCTTCCTCTGGTCGAAACGTTTGTCACTGCCTTTCAGTTTCTTTCATTATTTCTCAATTTGAGTGTTTAGACTAACCGGATGTACACGAGCGATGACGCTGTTTCGTTCAGAACGCTAGTGTTTTTGGCATTTCGCTGTTTGTAAAGAAGCTGGATATGCAGGAAAGCGTTTGTCTTTATTGTACATGTCAGGTATAAAGAGGTTTTTTTCATACGGTTCATTTTTTGTAAACGGTATAATTCTCGCCTGTCAGATTTAAATGAACGGGGATGTGGTGCGATATGACCCTAATGAACCCTGTTTGTTTTCTGTCTGAAATCTATGTTTAGGATTCTGGGTAATCTGATATGCTAACGTAGAGGAGCCTTTTACACAAAGCATTGATCCCAGTGCTACGCGAGCAGATGCGTGCAATATTGGTGGGCAGCAGTGTGGAGTAGTGGTTAGAGCTCTGGACTCTTGACCAGAGGGATGTGGGTTCAATCCCAGGTGGGGGACACTGTTGTTATATCCTTAAACCCCACTGTATAAATGGGTAATTGTATATAGAAATAATGAGTAAAAAATAATGTATTTGGATGTAAATATAAGGTGATATCTTGAATCAATTGTAAGTATGTTAAGAAATAAATAATAATAATGATGGAAGAAACTAGAAAATGATTTTGCAAAAGTTTACCGGAAGCCATAATAGCGGTACAGTAGTTCGTGTTAGATTTGGGAACTGTCCAATTTTTCAATGTGTCGGGTTTTTCGTTAAGTATGTGAAAAACTACAAAGCGGTGTGTAATTCAATATGTTAACGTAACATTATTCAGCAGGTTTCATTCGACTTTATGAAGCAAAATGTGTTCATTCTACAGGGTGAAGCTAAACTTTTGGCCAGAGCTGTATTTAAAAAAAACAAAGGCATTCAAAACCCAATTACAACTGAAAGATTAAAAGATAAAAACAAAATAGCTAAGAATGTTATTTTTTTAAACCCCCTGGTTATTACAGTTTGAACTAAAAACGCTGTGAATGAAAGTCAGATACCTTTGGGCCAGCGCGTGGGAGGGGCCGGGGGTTGTATAGCGCTGCGTCAGCTTTCAAAGTTTGTGACACTATTTAGAAAGTTAAACTAATGAAGAGGATCTGTGAAACGATTCATCGCTTTTCCATGTTGGCCAGTCTTTAAACAGACTGTGTTCTCGTGTCTCTGTACAGCGGCTCCGCGGTGCTACGGTCTTCACGAGTTTAACACATTAGCAGTAGTCATGGCTACCAGTCAATGACTTCGTTTGTGTTCTTTAGCAGAAATAAATCTCTCATCTTTGACGCAGCTGGCGTCTTTCTTCATTAAAGACATTTTAAAGAAAAATCGTGCAGCTCTGTGCTGCGTGTGTTCAATCATTTACCGGAAGCAAACTAAACCGGCTGCCAGGTAATGCAGTGGACCAGGGAGCGCGTCAATAAGGCAAACGTGTGCTGTATTTATTTTTAAGTGATAAAAAAAGTGTATTTATACTATTCATCGGTGACATTGAAAAGCACTCAGACATTAGAAATAAGACGCGATGTTCCACAGGTCATTCAAAGGCCATCAAAGGGTTAATAGACACTGGGAGGGGGCAGTGTGGTAGTTTAGAGACTGGGAGGAGGCAGTGGTAGTTTAGAGACTGGGAGGCAGTGTGGTAGTGCAGTGTGGTAGTTTAAAGACTGGGAGTTTAGAGCAGTGTGGTAGTTTTAGAGACTGGGACTGGGGGGCAGTGTGGTAGTTTAGAGACTGGGAGACTGGGGGCAGTGTGGTAGTTTAGAGACTGGGGAGGGGCAGTGTGGTAGTTTAGAGACTGGTAGTTTAGAGAGAGGGCAGTGGTAGTTTAGAGTGTGGTGGTTTAGAGAGACAGTGTGGTAGTTTAGAGACTGGGAGGGGCAGTGTGGTAGTTTAGAGACTGGGAGGGGCAGTGTGGTAGTTTAGAGACTGGGAGGGGGCAGTGTGGTAGTTTAGAGACTGGGGGGGCAGTGTGGTAGTTTAGAGAGTAGTTTAGAGACTGGGAGGAGGCAGGGTGGTAGTTTAGAGACTGGGAGGGGCAGTGTGGTAGTTTAGAGACTGGGAGGGTGGAGCGTGGTAATGCAGCATGAGGGGGGCAGAGGGGGTTTAGAGGGGGGGGGGGGGAGGGGGGGTGAGAAGGCTCGGATTCTTTTTTAATTACAGCACACCTCTTAATTTATACATGTTCACTTGAAGCAAATTTAACTGCTGACACCTCCAGGCATGTCAAAGCCTCTAGATGGCGCTGTTCATCTGACTGGTGCCTTTTTATTAAAGCCTGCATATTATTGGATGAAACAGTCTGATATTCAAACTACAAGATTATTTCACAGCATACAGCTATGGCCAAAAAGTTTGCTCCCTCCCCCATTAGAACGAACTCATTTTGCTTGATAAAGTCGAATGAAACCTGCTGAATAATGTCAATAATGTCATCTTGAATTAGACACCGCTATGTAGTTTTCCCATATGCTTAATGAAAAACTGACAAAAAATATAACATTTCAAAATGTAATATGAAATACTGTACCACTATCATGGCTTCCGGGAGACCTTCGCGATATCATTTTGTAGTTTCTTTGAATACATCATGATGTTAAATAAAAGATCTCAATTCTGTTCATGTAGTTTTTTTATGATGTAGCTGTACAGTACACAAGAGAGGAACAGCTGGACAGCTTTCTATAAACTATCCTTCAGAGACATTGAGATAGTTGTAAGTGTATCTTTTCATACCCCTCTTATTTGCATTGGTTTTCAGTTGTCAATAGAAGATTGTTGTGAAAAAATATAATGCAGTGAAATTTTGAAGCTTGTCTTCGACAGATACTCTTAGACTACAAAGCAAGAGCTAAGTGTGGAGCCATATACAGGTAGTGGACAAAAAAATGGAAACCCCAATGTAAAGTCACTTAACAGGGCGTTGGGCCACTCTGGTATCCCGCTCTGTGGAGTTCTCAGCGGACCGTTTTTGATGAAACTGGCCGCTCGCGCCCCAGGTTGAAATTCACAGTCGATTGCTCTGCAGTCGCTCGCCTGTTTTGCCTTTGCGCTTGGAATGAACGCACGGATATCACGATCCTGGAGTATGCGCTTCCGCCCGCTGTTGCCCTTTGCTGATGATGTCATTCCCTCAGAGTTCCATGCCACACCTTAGACACCGCTGCTCGTGAAACATCAGCAAGTTGAGCTGTCTTGGTCACTGAAGCTCCTGCCAAACGCGCCCCAACAATCACCCCTCTTTCAAAGTCACCGAGGTCTCCTCTTGCAGCCATGCTAGCCAGAATTCTAGGCAACCAGGCCTGTCCAGCATTTTTATACATGCCCCTAAGCATGCTGGGATGTGATTTGCTTAATTAACGCAGGAACCACACCTGTGTGGAAGCCCTTGCTTTCAATATATTCGGTGTGTCCCTCATTCACCCAGGGGTTTCCATTTTTTTGTCCACTACCTGTAGATTTATTGCGATACAAGACTACAAGTCATGAGTCATGTGTTTTATTATCAGTGTGCCACCCAGCACGTTAGAAACAACCAGGAGGCTGTGTGGTCCAGTGGTTAAAGAAAAGGGTTTGTAACCAGGAGGTCCCCGGTTCAAATCCCACCTCAGCCACTGACTCACTGTGTGACCCTGAGCGAGTCACTTCCCCTCCTTGTGCTCTGTCTTTTGGGTGAGACGTAGTTGTGAGTGACTCTGCAGCTGATGCATAGTTCACACACCCGAGTCTCTGTAAGTCGCCTTGGATAAAGGCGTCTGCTAAATAAACACATAATGATAACCACAGAGAAAGAAAACAGAACAAACGAGTTGAATGAGCTTCGAAGAACTCAGTGGATCAATACTGACATGAATATTGAATGTGATGCATGAGGTGGATCAATACTAACATGAACACAGTGTTATTGTATCGAACTCGCGGTATAGCAACAAGAGCTTTAGTACCAAGCGATTTTCAAAGCAGCAGGTGACCTACATCACTTCCTGTCCTGTGTTTGTGGTTGTTTGTTATGTATACCATGTATGTAACACTTCATTATAGATTTATTAAGCTTTTACAATTGTGACAGAACTCCCCAAACCCAATACGCAATTTCTTTATCGTTAATTGTTCGGTGGTTTCCTCTAATCACGCGTTCCCGCCCAGTGCCCCAGTTTCGAGTCGGTGCCGTCAGCCAATCAGCTTCCAGTTCTAGCGGGAGATTTCCCGCTGGAACGTCTCGGCACCAACTGTGACTCAAATTTAAAATCAACCCGCGCGACTGCAGGCTGTTTTCATATTGACTTGCTGTATGTTTTTAAGCGTAGTTCACATCTATTGGACGGTAAATACTAAACAAAGACACGATTGGTCCAAATAGATTTTATTATCCGCCTAAATCAGCCAATCGATAGTTCGCAGAGACGAAAGCAACCAATCCTGTACCTGCAACTGTCGAGAGCCAATCACAGACCGTCAGCGAGACTGGCGTCCACGCAGCATCTTTCAACGAAGCGAGACGCGGTCAGTTCAGTAATGCCGCTTCGTTCAAATAAAAGGAGGGAAAGGCTTTGGCTGAAGGTAGACAATGTCCAGATTATAAACAGAGGTTTAAAAACCCTAACGAGGTATATAAAAAATGTAAATCGATTTTCTAAATAAAAATTAATTGTTTTTCTCTTTATATGTATGACAAACTCGTTTTTTTTATTTTTTAAAAAAAGTTTGGGACTATTTTCTTAGAACGTCTTTACTCAGCGGAAAGGTACCTGACGAATCAGTATAAATTCAAGGAAAATGTAAGTTTAAAGGTTTTTTTAAAAAAAAATTTTAAAGAAAACAATGGTACAAATAATTTCCTAATAGAGATGATGGCTCTACCGTGTGATAGTTGACTTTGACTTTATTATTATTATTATTATTATTATTATTATTATTATTATTATTATTATTATTATTATTTATTTCTTAGCAGACGCCCTTGTCCAGGACGACTTACAGTCGTAAACAAAATGCATTTAAATTATCACAGTACAAATATGAATACAATTAAGACCAAGATAAAAATATAATCTTGTTCTTAATTGTATTAATAATGACTTTCGTTAGCGGGCTCGTCTTCCGCTCAGGACGCGGTCAACTATCAAAAAAAGGTCGAGACATCATCGACGGGCAGTATCACTTAAATAAAAAAAAAGGAGAAATCATTAATCAAATTAAAGTAATAATAATAATAATAATAATAATAATAATAATTTAATGTCTAGTTTCTTCTGGTGTTTAGAAACCCCTTCGTAGGGCCGCCTTGTCGAATTATTCACAAAAGCGTTTGCTTTTTATATTCAGTACTGAATAGTCAGTTGAAAGCATTATATGTACATTAGTTATTTTCCAGTAATGTGTTGTGTGTGTGGGAGTCTGTTTCAATCTCTTCAGAGGTGAAGGTGAAAATGCACACTGTATATAAAGTGTGGGGAGAGTCTGACAGCATTACGAAATAAGTCTAGGCAAAATCCACGTGTCTTTGATGCCTGTTCTTCATTAACACAGCAGCTGTTTAAAGCCAAGGACGCCTTGCAAATACACAATCACCTGTACCAAGATTTGAGTTGTATAATTCAAAAAAAACCTACAGTATTTGTCAGCTGTCATGTAATGTAGCATGCAGAATTCAAATAGGCTACAGTTGCAGTGATAATTTCTTAGTAACATTACACTGGGCAGCAGTGTGGAGTAGTGGTCAGGGCTCTGGACTCTTGACCGGAGGGTCGTGGGTTCAATCCCAGGTGGGGGGGACACTGCTGCTGTACCCTTGAGCAAGGTACTTTACCTAGATTGCTCCAGTAAAAACCCAACTGTATAAATGGGGAATTGTATGTAAAAATAATGTGATATCTTGTAACAATTGGAAGTCATCCTGGATAAGGGCGTCTGCTAAGAAATAAATAATAATAATAATAATCAAGGGTGTATCGTTTCAGAAATCACATTAGGAGGATTATTTAATAACGAAACAGGCATAACGACCGCTTGAAAATGCCAAAGTTTACAAACTTTTGTCATTTACAAACTTTTGAAAATCCTGCCCTAAGAATCTGAATCAGGGGTTTAGGGACATGATATTGTAGCTCTTTGAAAGAATCGCATCATCAAAGAGAAGGTAAAGGAAGGCTAAATAAAAGACATTCAAAATGAAATTTGAAGCTTAAATGCTCTATACATGTTTAAACGGTCTTTTCCTGCAATATCTTTCCTGCCTTAAATGCAAGGTCTTTTAAAATCAAAATATTCTTATCTTTTATGAGCACAAACAACATTCAATCCGCACATTTAAGATCTTAATTATTTTTTTTGCATGTTTTTTCTTTGGTTTTGAATGCGGATCATTTAAATTGAAAACTACAGCTGTGGCTAAATGATTTGCATCACCTAGAGTTTTAGGATTGAGAAAAAACCTGATAGGAACATCATTTTGATATATTATTATTATTATTTCTTAGCAGACACCCTTATCCAGGGCGACTTACAATTGTTACAAGATATCACATTATTTTTACATACAATTCCCCATTTATACAGTTGGGTTTTTACTGGAGCAATCTAGGTAAAGTACCTTGCTCAAGGGTACAGCAGCAGTGTCCCCCCACCTGGGATTGAACCCATGACCCTCAGGTCAAGAGTCCAGAGCCCTAACCACTACTCCCCACTGCTGCCCTAGTTACTTAGCAAATACATGCGTACTTACACACAATTACAATGTTATTATGCATAGTTACAATGTGCTCAACGTGTAACTCTTTTTACACAGACAGTAGCAGAAAAAGGTTAGGGGGGTTAGGTTTAGAGTTTAGGGATAAGGACAGGGCTAGGGTTTGGGTTAGGGTTATATCATGCAAAAAGTGAACCCATTAAGAACTTCCAAGTACCTACTGGATTTGTTTTCCAGGGATATGTGTCACACTTTCACTAACCTGAGGGGACACAGAGACACTTTTTGTGGCTTGGAACCTGGTTTCAGGAGATTAGGTTTCAGGCCCCTGCACGGCACACCAGGCAGGGAGACTTGGGGTTTGATTATTATTTGTTTATTTAGCAGACGCCTTTATCCAAGGTGACTTACAGAGACTAGGGTGTGTGAACTATGCATCAGCTGCAGAGTCACTTACAACAACGTCTCACCCGAAAGACGAAGCACAAGGAGGTGAAGTGACTTGCTCAGGGTCACACAATGAGTCAGTGGCTGAGGTGGGATTTGAACCGGGAACCTCCTGGTTACAAGCCCTTTTCTTTAACCACTGGACCACACAGCCTTGATTCAGCAAAGCTGCCTCAAACTAGATCTCCCGGAACCAGGTTTCAAGCCACTGTTCCTGAAAACGTGGCTCTGTCTTCCCTCAGCTTTAGTATCCATCCACCAAACTTGATATTGAAATAAAATAAATTAATCCTGCGCTGAACAAACACAGTTTAGACTTTACACGTTTCAAAGTGTCTCCCCTCAAGGCTTGTTTTCTGACATGTTTTTTTTTTCTGATACAGATTGTAAATATTTTGGTGTAAAGCAAATTCTGTATGATAAGAATTACTGGGAGTATACAGTATAAGCCAGCATAGTGACAGTTTTACTTTTGCCCGCTATAATAATGTAACATGTTCCCATGAAACATAATCAGATCATCTTGTAAATGACCCTAAACAGCCCTCAGTGCCAATGCAATATCCCTACACCACCCTGTAGAGTAAAATGGAACTAATACATTCAAAATCCTAAAAGGTAGGGACTTTTTTGACCTGAAAAAAGAAACAAGGACCAGGGGTCACAAATGGAGATTAGATAAAGGGGCATTCAGAACAGAAAATAGGAGGCACTTTTTTTACACAGAGAATTGTGAGGGTGTGGAACCAACTCCCCAGTAATGTTGTTGAAGCTGACACCCTGGGATCCTTCAAGAAGCTGCTTGATGAGATTCTGGGATCAATAAGCTACTAACAACCAAACGAGCAAGATGGGCTGAATGGGGCCTCCTCTCGTTTGTAAACTTTCTTATGTTCTTATGTTCTTAAAACATTGTTCAGATTTGAAACATCCTTATAGTGCAACAAAATAGTTAATTCCATAACTTAATTCATAAACCTTACAGTAATATGTCTAAACGACTCACTTCCTTAGACAATGCAGTTTCTGAGACAGTTTTCACAACCTTCTAGTATTAGAAAGCTGAGAGTGTGATGCTTTTCTTATTATAAAACTGCCTCCCCTATAGATCGCTCTTCAAGCAGAGCATCCCAGTGCGCTTTACAATAAAAACTCTACAAAATAGAAAATGTAAAAGCCATTGGCCAGTCAATCCAGCTTAAGAATAAGCCGACGCAAACAAATCTGTTTTGAAATTTTAAAGACTTGACTGTGCCAGCACTCCCGATAAGACTCAGGAACAGTTCCAAAGGCAGGGAGCAGAGGAACCAAACTCCCACCTGATTTTAGATGACTTTCAGGAGCTCCCATTCGCTGATCTCCTGGTGTACCTGCACCAACAGGATGTACCAACAGCTCCTGTAAATATAAAGGCACAAAAACCACCAAGGGCCTTCATAGGAGGCTGTGTGGTCCAGTGGTTAAAGAAAAGGGCTTGTATACTGTATACTCCCAGTAATTCTTATCATACAGAATTTGCTTTACACCAAAATATTTATAATCTATCAGAAAAAAAACATGTCAGAAAAAAAGCATTGAGGGGAGACACTTTGAAATGTGTAAAGTCTAAACTCTGTTTGTTCAGCGCAGGATTAATTTATTTTATTTCAATATCAAGTTTGGTGGATGGATACTAAAGCTGAGGGAACACAGCGCCACGTTTTCAGGAACAGTGGCTTGAAACCGGGTTCCGGGAGATCTAGTTCGAGGCAGCTTTGCTGAATCAAGGCTGTGTGGTCCAGTGGTTAAAGAAAAGGGCTTGTAACCAGGAGGTCCCCGGTTCAAATCCCACCTCAGCCACTGACTCATTGTGTGACCCTGAGCAAGTCACTTAACCTCCTTGTGCTCCGTCTTTCGGGTGAGACGTAGTTGTAAGTGACTCTGCAGCTGATGCATAGTTCACACACCCTAGTCTCTGTAAGTTGCCTTGGATAAAGGCATCTGCTAAATAAACAAATACTAATAGTAGTAAGCAGAATTTATAAATCAATGCTGAATTGAACAGGGAGCTGTTGCAGTGGTTTAAGAACCGGGGTGTGGGAGTCAGCACTCTGCCTGCTGCATTTTGAACAGGTTCAGCACAATAAAAGGAAATCGATGGGTTTCACAGTCGTGGTTACCTCCCTGTACAGCCATGCTCCACTGCTAGCAGCACCTCACTCTGCACAGTTTGCTGAATGTCTCCTCTTCTCTTCCAGGGAATTTTAAAGGGCTGTGTAAACAGATAGACCACTTTCCCGAAGACACGGACTATGAAGCCGACACCGCTGAATATTTCTTACGTAAGTGACGTTTCAGTTAGCCTTTCTTTTCCAGGTGTCGCCCTGTGGGGTTATCTAACAGGAATTGGATTGCTGACTGCTTCCTGTTTTCAGCCCTTCTTCACCCTACTCTCTGTGCTAAATCTGATTCTGTGACCTGGGTCTGTCATTTAGGTGTATGTGTAAACTTCATTTCAAACCCCCTTACCCGCCTTTATTTCAGGACTGGAGAGACTTCATTCTTATGCCAATACATCCTGGGATGAGCCTTTATTATTATTATTATTATTATTATTATTATTATTATTTATTTCTTAGCAGACGCCCTTATCCAGGGCGGCTTACAATTGTTACAAGATATCACATTATTTTTACATACAATTCCCCATTTATACAGTTGGGTTTTTACTGGAGCAACCTAGGTAAAGTACCTTGCTCAAGGGTACAGCAGCAGTGTCCCCCCCCACCTGGGATTAAGAACATAAGAACATAAGAAAGTTTACAAACGAGAGGAGGCCATTCAGCCCATCTTGCTCGTTTGGTTGTTAGTAGCTTATTGATCCCAGAATCTCATCCAGCAGCTTCTTGAAGGATCCCAGGGTGTCAGCTTCAACAACATTACTGGGGAGTTGGTTCCAGACCCTCACAATTCTCTGTGTAAAAAAGTGCCTCCTATTTTCTGTTCTGAATGCCCCTTTATCTAATCTCCATTTATGACCCCTGGTCCTTTTTTCTTTTTTCAAGTCAAAGAAGTCCCCCGGGTTGACATTGTCTATACCTTTTAGGATTTTGAATGTTTGAATCAGATTGCCGCGTAGTCTTCTTTGTTCAAGACTGAATAGATTCAATTCTTTTAGCCTGTCCTCATACGACATGCCTTTTAAACCCGGATAATTCTGGTCGCTCTTCTTTGCACTCTTTCTAGAGCAGCAATATCCTTTTGTAACGAGGTGACCAGAACTGAACACAATATTCTAGGTGAGGTCTTACTAATGCATTGTAGAGTTTTAACATTACTTCCCTTGATTTAAATTCAACACTTCTCACAATATATCCAAGCATCTTGTTGGCCTTTTTATAGCTTCCCACATTGTCTAGATGAAGACATTTCTGAGTCAACATAAACTCCTAGGTCTTTTCATAGTTCCCTTCTTCAATTTCACTGTCTCCCATATGATATTTATAATGCACATTTTTATTGCCCGCATGCAATACTTTACACTTTTCTCTATTAAATTTCATTTGCCATGTGTCTGCCCAATTTTGAATGCTGTCTAGATCATTTTGAATGACCTTTGCTGCTTCAACAGTGTCTGCCACTCCTCCTATTTTTGTGTCGTCTGCAAATTTAACGAGTTTGCTTACTATATCAGAGTCTAAATCATTAATGTAGATTAGGAATAGCAGAGGACCTAATACTGATCCCTGTGGTACACCACTGGTTACCTCGCTCCATTTCGAGGTTTCTCCTCTAATCAGTACTTTCTGTTTTCTACCTGTTAACCACTCCCTAATCCATGTGCATGCATTTCCTTGAATCCCTACTGCGTTCAGTTTGAGAATTAATCTTTTATGCGGGACTTTGTCAAAAGCTTTCTGGAAATCTAAATAAACCATGTCATATGCTTTGCAGTTATCCATTTTCAATGTTGCATCCTCAAAAAGTCAAGTAGGTTAGTTAGACATGATCTCCCTTTCCTAAAACCATGCTGACTGTCTCCCAGGATATTGTTACCATATAGGTAATTTTCCATTTTGGATCTTATTATAGTTTCCATAAGTTTACATATAATAGAAGTCAGGCTTATTGGTCTGTAGTTACCTGGTTCGGTTTTGTCTCCTTTTTTTTGTGGATCGGTATTACGTTTGCTATTTTCCAGTCTGTCGGTACAACCCCTGTGTCAAGAGACTGTTGCATGATCTTGGTTAGCGGTTTGTAAATAACTTCTTTCATTTCTTTGAGTACTATTGGGAGGATCTCATCTGGCCCAGGGATTTGTTTATTTTAAGAGCTCCTAGTCCCTTTAACACTTCTGCCTCTGTTATGCTAAAGTTATTTAAAATTGATAGGAACAGGTCGACATGTGGGGCATGTTGTCCGTGTCCTCCTTTGTAAAAACCTGTGAAAAGTAATCATTTAATATATTTGCTATTTTTTTTTCTTCATCTATGATTTTGCCGTTTGTGTCTCTTAGACATTTAACCTCCTCTTTGAATTGAACCCACGACCCTCCGGTCAAGAGTCCAGAGCCCTAACCACTACTCCACACTGCTGCATTCACCTCCCTAAGTGCAGTAATGTATTATTAAACAGAATTTCTAAGTGGGGTTCGACTAGAGCTTCTGTATATAATATATTAAAAAGGTATTCCTCATGTACAAGAGCACACCCAAGAAGTACTGACAAGGTCTAACGCTGCCTGTTTGACTGAGCGACCCACCCCCCTGTCTATCACAGAGAGGGAGGATTCACTGCCACCCACCCCCCTGTCTATCACAGAGAGGGGGATTCACTGCCACCCACCCCCTGTCTATCACAGAGAGGGAGGATTCACTGCCACCCACCCCCCTGTCTATCACAGAGAGGGAGGATTCACTGCCACCCACCCCCTGTCTATCACAGAGAGGAGGGATTCACTGCCACCCCCCTGTCTATCACAGAGAGGGAGGATTCACTGCCACCCCCCTGTCTATCACAGAGAGGGAGGATTCACTGCCACCCCCCCTGTCTATCACAGAGAGGAGGGATTCACTGCCACCCACCCCCTGTCTATCAGAGAGGGAGGATTCACTGCCACCCACCCCCTGTCTATCACAGAGGGAGGATTCACTGCCACCCACCCCCTGTCTATCACAGAGAGGAGGATTCACTGCCACCCACCCCCCCTGTCTATCACAGAGAGGGAGGATTCACTGCCACCCACCCCCTGTCTATCACAGAGAGGAGGATTCACTGCCACCCACCCCCTGTCTATCACAGAGAGGGAGGATTCACTGCCACCCACCCCCCTGTCTATCACAGAGAGGAGGATTCACTGCCACCCACCCCCTGTCTATCACAGAGAGGAGGATTCACTGCCACCCACCCCCCTGTCTATCACAGAGAGGAGGGATTCACTGCCACCCACCCCCTGTCTATCACAGAGAGGGAGGATTCACTGCCACCCACCCCAGAGAGGGTCTATCACAGAGAGGGAGGATTCACTGCCACCCACCCCCTGTCTATCACAGAGAGGGGGATTCACTGCCACCCACCCCCCTGTCTATCACAGAGAGGGAGGATTCACTGCCACCCCCCCTGTCTATCACAGAGGGAGGATTCACTGCCACCCACCCCCTGTCTATCACAGAGAGGGAGGATTCACTGCCACCCACCCCCTGTCTATCACAGAGAGGGAGGATTCACTGCCACCCACCCCCCTGTCTATCACAGAGAGGGAGGATTCACTGCCACCCACCCCCTGTCTATCACAGAGAGGGAGGATTCACTGCCACCCACCCCCCTGTCTATCACAGAGAGGGAGGATTCACTCCACCCACCCCCCCTGTCTATCACAGAGAGGGAGGATTCACTGCCACCCACCCCTGTCTATCACAGACAGAGATGGGGAGGATTCACTGCCACCCACCCCCTGTCTATCACAGAGAGGAGGATTCACTGCCACCCACCCCTGTCTATCACAGAGAGGGAGGATTCACTGCCACCACCCCCTGTCTATCAGAGAGGGAGGATTCACTGCCACCCACCCCCCCTGTCTATCACAGAGGGAGGATTCACTGGGGCCACCCACACCCCTGTCTATGCACAGAGGGAGGAGAGATCAGGACCCCCTGTCTATCACAGAGAGGGAGGTGGTGAGGGAGAGATCAGGACTGAATGGGGTCCTGATTGAGGGGCGCCTCCTCCTGCAGAGCTGTGAGGGAGAGATCAGGACTGAATGGGGTCCTGATGGTGGGGCGCTCCTCCCTGCAGAGCTGTGAGGGAGAGATCAGGACTGAATGGGGTCCTGATTGAGGGGCGCTCTCCTCCCTGCAGAGCTGTGAGGGAGAGATCAGGACTGAATGGGGTCCTGAATGAGGGGCGCTCTCCTCCCTGCAGAGCTGTGAGGGAGAGATCAGGACTGAATGGGGTCCTGATTGAGGGGCGCTCTCCTCCCTGCAGAGCTGTGAGGGAGAGATCGAATGGGGTCCTGATTGTGGGGGCTCTTCTCCTGCAGAGCTGTGAGGGAGAGATCAGGACTGAATGGGGTCCTGATTGAGGGGCGCTCTCCTCCCTGCAGAGCTGTGAGGGAGAGATCAGGACTGAATGGGGTCCTGATTGAGGGGCGCTCTCATCCTTGAAGATGCTGGCTCAGGCTGTTGTTTCTCAGTGAGGAATCGCAAAGCGAGAAGCCTCCTTGAATACATTATTAAACAATTATGTGAGCTGCTGGGATGAGTTTGCGTTCGTGGTCTTAAATCTTCTCTCTTTTATCCAATTAAACCATCTTATCAGTGAGGCGTCTGGGACTCTCCCCGCCCTTCCCTCCCTCTCGCTCACTCTCTGCTGTATTTTTAACTTTTATTGGCAACTACCAGGGGATCAGGCTGCTAATAAAGGCAGGATAAGAGAGAAAACACAGGCAATTGCATTCCCCCCTTGAGGTAAACTGGATTCGTTTTATTCAGCAAGTGAAGTGGTAGCTACTGGAGCGTGTTTAAAAGGAAAGAGGAACAAAAAAAATCCATTAAGCATCTCGAATTCCTGTGTATTTACATAGTACTACTTAATAGGACTAATCTGAGGAACCGTTTTGGGCTGCAAAATTCCTCATGGACGTTGCATCCTAAAATATATCGTTCCAGAACACTTTCGTCATTCGTTTCATGGAAGGGGAAAGCGGTTTTTGTTTTATTGCACAAGTTACGCATACTGCTTTTTTTCACCACAAGAAAAGAACCTTGTTTTTCTTTCATTTGAAAACTGTTTTAATCGTCGTCGGCACACGTGAACCCCGATTACATTCATTAAACTCTGATATGTGTCGACTGCATCATACAGGGTCTCTTATCCTATTCCTGAACACGGCCGTCGTATTTAGTGATCTGTTTTTCCATTTCTTAACCCAACAGTCCCACCGAAGCCCAAGCAGACAGCGGACTGAACCTCCACTCTCTGAGATCAGAGTAAAATCGAAGCTGAGAAACCCTTTGAAAAAAAAAAAAACAATTTATTCTCATAAATCTTTACAACTTAATCGAATGAACTCCCACAAGTGGGATGTTTCTATTTAACAGTAAATGGCAGAGTTAAGTTTTAAAACACACACGTTTCTCTCAAGCCTCCTATAATAATAATAATAACTTTAAATATAGCGCCTTTCACAGCGAAGTGTCCCAAGGCGCTGCACAATCCGAATGTCCAAAATGTTTCTTTTTTCAGGTCGAAAAAGTCCCCTGGGTCGACATTGTCTGTACCTTTGAGGATTTTGAATGCTTGAATCATATCACCGCGTAGTCTTCTTTGTTCAAGACTGAACAGATTCAATTCTTTCAGCCTGTCTGCATACGACATGCCTTTTAAACCCGGGATAATTCTGGTTGCTCTTCTTTGCACTCTTTCTAGAGCAACAATATCCTTTTTTGTAACGAGGTGACCAGAACTGAACAGAATATTCTAGGTGAGGTCTTACTAATGCATTGTAAAGTTTTAACATTACTTCCCTTGATTTAAATTCAACACTTCTCACAATAGGGGGCAGTGTGGTCCCAGTGGTTAAAGAAAAGGGCTTGTAACCAGGAGGTCCCCGGTTCAAATCCCACCTCAGCCACTGACTCATTGTGTAACCCTGAGCAAGTCACTTAACCTCCTTGTGCTCCGTCTTTCGGGTGAGACGTAGTTGTAAGTGACTCTGCAGCTGATGCATAGTTCACACACCCTAGTCTCTGTAAGTCGCCTTGGATAAAGGCGTCTGCTAAATAAACAAATAATAATAATAATAATAATAATAATAATAATAATAATATAATATATCCGAGCATCTCGTTGGCCCTGGGGTGTGCAGCTGGAGTCTGTGTCTCATCTGTCTGTGGTTTGGAGCGTTTCCCTTCAACTCACTGCTGCCAGAGAACGAAGAGGCAGAAATCACAGGTGCACACCCCTAAAACTGACAGACTAGAATGTAGAATTTATAATTTAGAGTTTATAATTTATGCATAGTTACAATGTTCTTAATATTTTTGCATGATGTAACCCTAACCCTAACCCTATCCCCAACCCTAATTCTAAACCGAACCCTAACTTCCCTAACCCTAACCCTACCCCTACCCCTAGTCCTAACCCACTCAGTGCGCATGTTGGTGGGCAGCAGGGGTGTGGAAGCACACACACTGTGTTCTCTGGTTAACATGAGTCATGTGCGAACGACGTGGATCTACAACAGCAACAGCGCCTTCAATCAAAACTGCTGTTTCAAACATAACTTTACCATGCCGGAGTTGGCAAGAGTTACAGAGTAATTAGCACTTAGCATTGTGCTGTGTGGACGACCGATCCAATAGACAGACTGTCAGAAACTCTCTGTTCCTTCGGTCTCTGTAACTATGAAAATGTGCGTGGCTTAAGTTAGCAGTCTGCCAAAAAAAAGCATGGTGTCAAAAGCATTTGAAAATACAATTAAATTAGTTTAATTAAAATACACACCTAGAGTTTCAGCCTTCAGCCAACCAGTTTGAGTGTGTCTTTTATCTTGACTTTGAATCTGTTCTGGTAACACTGCAGAGCGTTCGCTCCTCAACTGCAAAGCTGTTACAGTGGGCTGTGAAAGGACTGCGAGAGATTGCAAGAGAGACACAGCGGCTGTACTTGAAAAAGTTTACAGATCTTCAGGTCACAGCAACGAATCCCACTGCTGGGAAGTATTTTAATATAAAGATGCTTCTCTTACTAGAATTATAGTACTGATAGAATTTGACCAAGGTTTGATTCATATTAAGAACATAAGAAAGTTTCCAAATGAGAGGAGGCCCCATTCGGCCCATCTTGCTCGTTTGGTTGTTAGTAGTTTATTGATCCCAGAATCTCATCCAGCAGCTTCTTGAAGGATCCCAGGGTGTCGGCTTCAACAACATTACTGGGGAGTTGGTTCCAGACCCTCACAATTCTCTGTGTAAAAAAAGTGCCTCCTATTTTCTGTTCTGAATGCCCCTTTATCTAATCTCCATTTGTGACCCCTGGTTTCTTTTTTCAGGTCGAAAAAGTCCCCTGAGGCGACATTGTCAATACCTTTTAGGATTTTGAATGCTTGAATCAGATTACTGCGTAGTCTTCTTTGTTCAAGACTGAACAGATTCAATTCTTTTAAGCCTGTCTGCATACGACATGCCTTTTAAACCCGGGATAATTCTGGTCGCTCTTCTTTGCACTCTTTCTAGAGCAGCAATATCCTTTTTGTAACGAGGTGACCAGAACTGAACACAATATTCTAGGTGAGGTCTTCCTAATGCATTGTAAAGTTTTAACATTACTTCCCTTGATTTAAATTCAACACAATATATCCGAGCATCTTGTTGGCCTTTTTTTTTATAGCTTCACCACAAAAATTCACAAAATATTAACGACCACAAAATGGAATTAAAAAGCACTAAGATGGCTAAACTAGTGAAAATGTTCCCAGCCAATACAATATTAACTACACTAGCAGGTTTCAACCCACGCATCTCGCTCCAGCAGCTGCTGAAACACAGTTTAAAATCAGCTTAGCAAAAGCAAAGCTAAAAATATGTGTCTTAAACGTGGTTTTAAAAGTCTAGACTCACGACTGAAGTGTCTGAGGATTGCTCTACATCTCTGTGTAAATCGCACAGTAACACTAAGGGGCAGATGTGCTGAAGTGTCACGACAGTCGCAAAAGAGTCGAATTTTTCGGAAATGCTTTGCGGCTGCAGTTTTTCTTTGTGGTTCAACCTTAGATGAATATGTAATTCTGGGCGTTCCTGCATAAAGTCACAAAAAGTGGGTGGAGATAATGCAAATGAGGCTCTCAAATATTATAATGAGGTGTACTACAACTGCAACACTTACAATTGCATCAGTTTGTTGAGAACTTTTGAAAGCACATTTTAAACAGTCACAATTGTTACTTCTGAGTTTATTCAAGCATGTCTGTAGAGGGTCTGTACCACACCAACATGGGGAGAGATTCAGTCCACTTTCATCTTTGTTTATTCAAAATGTCAAAGACCTAGGAGTTTATGTTGACTCAGAAATGTCTTCATCTAGACAATGTGGGGAAGCTATAAAAAAGGCCAACAAGATGCTCGGATATATTGTGTTGAATTTAAATCAAGGGAAGTAATGTTAAAACTGTACAATGCATTAGTAAGACCTCACCTAGAATATTGTGTTCAGTTCTGATCACCTCGTTACAAAAAGGATATTGCTGCTCTAGAAAGAGTGCAAAGAAGAGCAACCAGAATTATCCCGGGTTTAAAAGGCATGTCGTATGCAGACAGGCTCAAAGAATTGAATCTGTTCAGTCTTGAACAAAGAAGACTACGCGGTGATCTGATTCAAGCATTCAAAATCCTAAAAGGTATAGACAATGTCGACCCAGGGGACTTTATCGACCTGAAAAAAGAAACCAGGGGTCACAAATGTCGATTAGATAAAGGGGCATTCAGAACAGAAAATAGGAGGCACTTTTTTACACAGAGAATTGTGAGGGTCTGGAACCAGCTCCCCAGTAATGTTATTGAAGCTGACACCCTGGGATCCTTCAAGAAGCTGCTTGATGAGATTCTGGGATCAATAAGCTACTAACAACCAAACAAGCAAGATGGGCTGAATGGCCTCTCGTTTGTAACCTTTCTTATGTTCTTATGTAAATAACATCATATTATCAGTGACTCTCTTAAACACTCAGGGGAGTGAAGCTGCTTCGGCGATTGGCTCGTCTCTGCTTGCTTTCACAGTCCATTTCTTGGTCTCCAAACACTTTTCAGTGACAGTGGTTTGAATTCATACGCACAGCAAATGAAAAATACAGAAGCAATGGGGTGTTCTAATACATGTGCACCCTGCTGTATTATATACAGAAGCAATGGGGTGTTCTAACACCATTTAGAAAATCTGGTATAAAAACTAACAGCTCACCTGTTTGTGACATCCACTACCACTGGCGCGTTCCACTTATTCAGCCCGGGTTTCAGTGCTCTCTAGCTGGGTACTTAGTAACTCAAGTCAGGGGTTTCATATTTAGGCCCTGCAATTCTTAGCTCTTCTGTAAACGGGTTTGGAATATAAAAACAACAAGGTTATGTAGCTGAAGGATATTCCCATGAATCTTACCTTTAATATCATTTTGTGATTTCTATTTTCAGCCTCACAAGCTACTTTCTTTGTCTCTGTGTCACTCTGTAAGCCCAATAAACACGTGGTTGCCACCGCTCAGAGCTTATGAGACATCCTGAAGTTCTGCAATAGTTTAAAAAGCTGCATTAGCTTATAGGAGTGGTTAAAGAAAAGGGCTTGTAACCAGGAGGTCCCTGGTTCAAATCCCACCTCAGCCACTGACTCACTGTGTGACCCTGAGCAAGTCGCTTCACCTCCTTGTGCTCCGTCTTTCAAGTGAGACGTAGTTGTAAGTGACTCTGCAGCTGATGCATAGTTCACACACCCTAGTCTCTGTAAGTCGCCTTGGATAAAGGCGTCTGCTAAATAAACAATTAATAATTATTACAGGGCTGCTGTCTTAAATATGCTTCAAGCCATAAGGGACGCTAATCTTTGAAAGTTCCGTTTTCTGGTCCCTTTTTTTTTTGATGACCCAGCTAACAAAAGGCATCATGTTGAGCTACAATGCTATTTTTATACAGCAATTATGGAAACGCACACGCTCTCCCTCAAGTGTCTGGCAACAGCATTGGGTAAAGAACACAGAGAAATGGACCAAATATACATCGTGTTGTATTAACTGTAGAGATAGCCTAGCAGTAAGGGAGCAGGGGGTAGGGTTAGGAGAGCTGCCAGTAATAGCCAGTCGGTAAGCTGTATAATCATCCTCAAGAACCAAGTAGCAGTGAGCATAGTTAGCTGGATAGTCTTTTTAATGAATGTCATAGTCAGCTGCATAGTCTTTTTAAAGAAGTTCCTATTAGTAACAGCGAGCATGGTTAGTTGCATATCGATCTTAAGATCATAAGAAGAGTTTTTGAAGGAGAAAAGGCCTTTCAGCTCATCCCTTGTTAGCACACCATTCTCCCCCCTGCTGGGGGAACCCATTTAAAAGCATTGACTCTCACATCTTTGTAAATGTTCCCAGTGTTATTTAGATCCTACTACTTCACCTGAAAGCTATTCCTTGTATTTATACAAAAACTAAACAAACAACAGCACTCTGGCATGTTAGGCTAAAATAACTGAATCTGTTCAGTCTTGAACAAAGAAGACGATGTGGCGATCTGATTCAAGCATTCAAAATCCTAAAAGGTATTGACAATGTCGACCCAGGGGACTTTTTTTCGACCTGAAAAAAGAAACCAGGGGTCACAAATGGAGATTAGATAAAGGGGCATTCAGAACAGAAAATAGGAGGCACTTTTTTACACAGAGAATTGTGAGGGTCTGGAACCAACTCCCCAGTAATGTTGTTGAAGCTGACACCCTGGGATCCTTCAAGAAGCTGCTTGATGAGATTCTGGGATCAATAAGCTACTAACAACCAAACAAGCAAGATGGGCCGAATGGGGCCTCCTCTCGTTTGGAAACTTTCTTATGTTCTTATGTTCAGAGTAAGGGGCAGTCCTCATGTAGCTGTGTCTTCTTTGTACTTCCAAACCCTTCCCTGTGATCAGCCCAGCACCTCGCTCTATCCCATCGCTTCCCCACAGCTGATCACAATGGATTTGTTTCACAGCCTCGCAACTACGCTCTTTCTCCAAGATGGCCGACTTCCGGTTCCGTCCAACCATGGAGTCGGGCCGCCTCTGTGAAAGCGTGCCACCAACCGTACCTAGCGCCCTTCCTGGTCAGGAGGTAGAATTGCAGCTCAGATTCCTGCTCATCCTTCTTTATTCCAGGCTGAAGAGATTTCATTATTTTAACCGGTCCTCATAGCTCCAGTCCTGGGATCAGCCTAGTTGAACTTCTCTCTACCTTCTCCAGTGCAAAGATGTATTTTTTTGTAGTGAGGTGACCAAAACTGCACCCAGTATTCTAGGTGGGGTGTAACTAGGGTGTTGTATAATCTTAGCATAGCCTCTCTAATGATGACTCCACTATAACCCTGAGATTCTTTTCAAAGCTCTCGTCCTCTATTTCCATCCCGTTTATTTAATGCTTATAACCTGGATTAGTATGCACAATATGCAATGCTTTACATTTCTGCATTTGACAAAAGTTTGCCCAGTTATAGAGAAGGTTCCAAATCCCTTTGAATTAGCTGGGCTGCGGATTCAATGTCCACTACTCCCCTAAGTTTGCTATCATCTGCAAATGTGTCTCCACAGGTTTGGTGTGCTCCTCCAGTATCTTCAACAGTAACCTCCCTCCCTCTCTGACTCTCTGTTTCTCCTCAGGTGCGTGCCTCCAGTATCTTCAACAGTAACCTCAACAGTAACCTCCTAACCCTCTCTGACTCTCTCTGTCTCTCCTGTCTCTCCTCAGGTGTCTCTCCTCGTGCCTCCAGTATCTTCAACAGTAACCTCCCCTCCCTCTCTGACTCTCTCTGTCTCTCCTCAGGCGCGGTGCGTGCCTCCAGTATCTTCAACAGTAACCTCCCTCCCTCTCTGACTCTCTCTGTCTCTCCTCAGGTGTGTGCCTCCAGTATCTTCAACAGTAACCTCCCTCCCTCTCTGACTCTCTCTGTCTCTCCTCAGGTGCATGCCTCCAGTATCTTCAACAGTGACCTCCCTCCCTCTCTGACTCTCTCTGTCTCTCCTCAGGTGCGTGCCTCCAGTATCTTCAACAGTAACCTCCCTCCCTCTCTGACTCTCTCTCTGTCTCTCCTCAGGTGCCTCAGTATTTCAACAGTAACCTCCCTCCTCAGTATCTCCAGTAACAGTGACCTCCCTCCCTCTCTGACTCTCTGTCTCTCCTCAGGTGCGTGCCTCCAGTATCTTCAACAGTAACCTCCCTCTCCTCTCTCTGTCTCTCCTCTCTGTATCTTCTAACCTCCCTCCCCTCAGACTCTCTCTCTGTCTCTCCCTCAGGTGCGTGCCTCCAGTATCTTCAACAGTAACCTCCCTCCCTCTCTGACTCTCTGTCCTCCTCTCCCTTTTAGGCGCCTCCAGTATCTTCAACAGTAACCTCCCTCCCTCTCTGACTCTCTCTCTGCCTGCCTCCAGTATCTTTCCAATCCTGAGTGTCATCCTCCTCTTCATGGGCGGTCTGTGCATTGCAGCCAGCGAGTTTTACAAGTCGCGTCACAACATTATTCTGAGCGCCGGCATCTTCTTTGTCTCTGCAGGTAGGCACGCATGTCTTTCTTCAATACAGTATATTGAGTTTTGCTTTGTAAGTTCAAACGGAAGGCAGCACTGGGGACTGCAAAAAAATAAAATCTCTGGAAAAGCATGTTTTAAATACAGCTTAGTGTGCCACTGCGGGTGAAGCGCTATCAGTGCCCTGCAGTGTTTTACAGCACGTGGCTTCAAAGCTGTTATCCACCTTGGCCTATTTCCCTGGCTTATTGTAGTTGTAATAGTTTAACCCTGTAATGTTAAACTACAGGATTAAACCCTGGGATGTTATTTGCTTAATTAATGCAGGAGCCACACCTGTGTGGAAGCCCTTGCTTTCAATATACGTGGTGTCCCTCATTTACCCAGGGGTTAACATTTTTGTGTTCAATACCTACACCAATATTATTATGCAACCCCTGATTTTCCACGGATGTGCCCATTCAAGCACTAACGAGCCCAGCAGCACAGTGGCCTGGCTCAGCGGATTGACTAAGATTGAGTTTATTTGAGCTAATAGCACTGAATCTATTTCTTTCCTTTGCAAGGACGGCAATATCCACATAGGATGAAGAAGTAATGTTAGCAGGAACTTACTTAGCAAGTGATCCAGGCAGCAGTGTCACCGTGAGGTGTCTTTAAACACGAAAGCCGTTTGTTCTGTTTCTAACACCACTGACCTCACTCAAGGGGAGGGGCCAGAACTACTGACCTTACTCAAGGGGAGGGGCCAGAACTACTGACCTCACTCAAGGGGAGGGGCCAGAACTACTGACCTCACTCAAGGGGAGAGGCCAGAACTACTGACCTCACTCAAGGGGAGGGGCCAGAACTACTGACCTCACTCAAGGAGAGGGGCATGCAGGCATCGTTTCCATCAACCATCTAGCAGGGCAGTCATCCTGAATGGACGGGGGTTACACCAGTCTCCTTTGACTGGGTCGTTAGACCTCACACTGACGTTAGGGATACCCACAGGTTTAGTTGTTTAGACAAAGAGGCGTCTCCCTTAACTTTTAGTAATGCTTTCTATTACCCTATGTGGTCCAGTGGTTAAAGAAAAGGGCTTGTAACCAGGAGGTACCCGGTTCAAATCCCACCTCAGCCACTGACTCATGGTGTGACCCTGAGCAAGTCACTTCACCTCCTTGTGCTCCGTCTTTCGGGTGAGACGTAGTTGTAAGTGACTCTGCAGCTGATGCATAGTTCACACACCCTAGTCTCTGTAAGTCGCCTTGGATAAAGGCGTCTGCTAAATAAACAAAAAATAAAATGAAACAACGTTGTTTGATGTGACTCTCAGAAAGGAGGCAGGGAAGCCATGCGCCTCCCTGCAGTTAAACAATGTTAAGAAAGCCTTGCTGGGGTTCCGGTGACTCTGATGCCTGTGTAGAATTGCTTCTACACACATCTGAAATGCAACCTCTTCCCATTGCAGGAGGGATATTTCAAATGCATCCTGCACCCGGGAGGCATTATGCCTGCATAGTGTAGGAAGCGTGTTAGAAAAGACAGCTCAGTCAATGGATCGGTTTTAATAAGAGGGAGTGACCTGATTTATTGTTTTCTGTAGAAACAGAACAGCAAGTTAAAGTCACACAAACAGTAGAAAACGTTCTGCAGAAAGTCCTCCGGGATGCAAACGGAGCCCATGACAGTGTGATATCAAGGTTATTACATATTGATTCATAGCTGGTGAAAACACAGTGTCCGCTCTCGCCTGCAGAATTACCCCAGAGTCAAGTCACATGGTAGCCTTTATCAAAGTGACATACTTACACTGGATCGCATTCAAATTCATCAGACCACTGTCGACTGTAATACCTCGTTTCCATGCACCCCTCAACCCGGTTGAAAACCCTTCTGCCCCTGACGCTGCTCATTCATTCAGCCGACCCTCATTGGGCGCCAATCCGAGCTGCCCCTGATTTTTTTTCTGACTATTTCCCATAGCAGGATGGGTGGAAGCACATCACTGACCAATCAAGTGACGAATGGGCGTGAATATTTAATTCTCATCCGGGGTGAGCAGGTTTCTCTCTTTTAATATTCTCGTGTCGTTATTTTAGTAACAAAAGAATTGTCCGGATTATCAGAAGCAAAGCAGTAGGGTCCATCCTTTCGGTAAGCCAATGAGACTTTCACTGCAAAGCTTGCTGGGAAATAACCGCCAACACCCGTCAAACTCGCATGGCATGGAAACGGAGCGTTTCACTCAACTACCAATGGGGGTTCAGGAGGACTGAGGGACTGGCGTTCAGTCCGTGCTCGCGGAAGGTAGACCTGATCCCTCATGCAGCGGTCTGTCACACAGGTTTGACTTGTCATGCACAAAAGCTCTCCACAAACCCCTTTCCTTCTCTCTCTCTCTTTGTGTCTCCGCAGGACTGAGCAACATCATTGGGATCATCGTGTACATATCGGCCAACGCGGGGGACCCCTCCAAGAGCGACTCCAAGAAGAACAGCTACTCGTACGGCTGGTCCTTCTACTTCGGGGCGCTGTCCTTCATCATCGCCGAGATGGTGGGCGTGCTGGCCGTGCACATGTTCATCGACCGGCACAAGCAGCTGAGAGCCGGGGCGAGAGCCACGGACTACCTGCAGTCCTCCGCCATCACCCGCATCCCGAGCTATCGCTACCGCTACCGTCGCCGCAGCCGCTCCAGCTCCCGCTCCACCGAGCCCTCGCGCTCCCGGGACGCCTCCCCCGTCGGCCTCAAGGGCTTCAACACCCTCCCTTCCACCGAAATCTCCATGTACACCCTGACCCGAGACCCCCTGAAATCCACCTCCACTCCGACAGCAACGTACAACTCGGAGCGGGACCACAACTTCCTGCAGGTGCACAACTGCATCCAAAAGGACTTGAAAGAGTCTCTGCACACGAACACGGCGAACCGACGCACCACTCCAGTGTGAGGAGAGCGAGAGAGCGAGAGCCAGGCCGCGCGGTCACACCGCGATCCCAGCGGAGAGAGAGAGAGAGAGCGCGAGAGAGAGACGAAGGTCCCACGTCGAATCCAACCAAGCTGAAGTATTTCAAGAGATAAGGATTTAAACATGCATGAAATCCCATCTACTGTTATTTAATAATAAAATGTTTGTAAAAAAAAAGATATTATTAATGATAATAAATGATATTATTGATGACTAAGATAGATGGCAGGCTGTCGGAAGTCGTTATGAATTCTTGTCTTGAAACCTCAACTTTTTTTCTGACAAAGAAGAAAACTAAAGATCTTTTTTATTCATGATTTCCGTGGGGGTGGAAAAGTTTCGGGAGATCAAGGCTTTTGTTTTGTCCCTTGTTTTATTTTTCCTGCATCTAACTGTGGGTGGAATTTCGGAGATGGGAAGTGATGCTTTGGGGGCTCACACAAAAAAAAAAAAACTAAGCAAGACTTTCAATAAAAAACATCAGGAAGGGGAGGAAACATGAAACAAAAACCAACAAGCTTCTCACCGGAGATGCAGGAACTCAAACTGTGAAGATTCAACAGAGTATTATTATTTAGAACTTAACAACGAAACTAAAAGAAAAACGACAAATTCTATTCTTTTTAAAAGGACCTTGTTTTTTTTTTTTTTTTCAAAAAGAGAGAGAGAGAGAGGCTGTTCACCTGATGTACAGGAACAGTTTTCGGACTCAAAAAAAAAAAAAAAAAAAAAAAATCACAAAAAAGAATTTACATGCATGCTAAAAAATAAAAATTCAGCCGCTCTGCTCTTGAAGAAACTAATTAAATTTCAAACTAAAGAAATAAGTGAAGATGGAGAAACGGTTTTCTGTTGTGCTTGGGATATATTTCAGAAATGATATGCCGCCTCAGTGTTTGTTTCGATTTTGTTTCTTCATCGGTTCGCTTCTGTTTTCTATTATTTTCACTTTAATGAGACCATCACCATAAGACAAGACCAGAATGGGACACTCTGAGCTGGATGAGAACGAGAGAGAGGGATCTTTCAAATGAAGGAGGAAGAATCAATCAATACAAACCAGAGGCTTTGTGAGAGTCAGAGAAATGCGGGACAGGAAAGCTAATCAGGTTTTGGGTTCTTTTTGAAAAGCGCTTCTATAGAACGGTTCTCACGGATAGCCCTGTGAGGTAGCGAAAGTATTGCCACCGATGTCCGGATTTAAGCTAAAAAGATAAGCAAAGGTAAATGAACTCAGAATAAAAGTTGGTGGAACTTCAGAAAGCTTTTTTGAAGTTAGGAACCGCACGAGGCACAGGAACAGTTTTGTCATTTAAATTTAAAGTGGATTTAAGGGTGCGGTAATTTTACTGCAAGACCTTTATTGAGGGAAGTGTCTGGTTTAGAGGAAAGGAGAGACCTGAGGAAGACATTCAAATGGAAATATCTCACTCTCGTCAGTTTCATAAAAAACAAATTCATTCTGTTGGTTTATTTATTTTGTTCATATGTGTTGTTTTTTTTTCAGACTGTTACAATTTGAAGCAAAAAGATTTAAAAACAAAGAATGACAATTTCCGGGGCATAAAATAAAGGTTTTTTTTTATAGAGACTGTGTCTGAGTGCTGTTCTTTTAAAGGGTGTTATTTTTTATAGAGACTGTGTCTGAGTCCTGTTCTTTTAAAGGGTGTTATTTTTTATAGAGACTGTGTCTGAGTGCTGTTCTTTTAAAGGGTGTTATTTTTTATAAAGACTGTGTCTGAGTCCTGTTCTTTTAAAGGGGTTATTTTTTATAGAGACTGTGTCTGAGTCCTGTTCTTTTAAAGGGGTTATTTTTTATAGAGACTGTGTCTGAGTCCTGTTCTTTTAAAGGGTGTTATTTTTATAGAGACTGTGTCTGAGTCCTGTTCTTTTTAAAGGGTGTTATTTTTTATAGAGACTGTGTCTGAGTCCTGTTCTTTTAAGGGTGTTATTTTTTATAGAGACTGTGTCTGAGTCCTGTTCTTTTAAAGGGTGTTATTTTTTATAGAGACTGTGTCTGAGTCCTGTTCTTTTAAAGGGTGTTATTTTTTATAGAGACTGTGTCTGAGTCCTGTTCTTTTTTAAAGGGTGTTATTTTTATAGAGACTGTGTCTGAGTCCTGTTCTTTTAAAGGGGTTATTTTTTATAGAGATTGTGTCTGAGTCCTGTTCTTTTAAAGGGGTTATTTTTTATAGAGACTGTGTCTGAGTCCTGTTCTTTTAAAGGGTGTTATTTTTTATAGAGACTGTGTCTGAGTCCTGTTCTTTTAAAGGGTGTTATTTTTTATAGAGACTGTGTCTGAGTCCTGTTCTTTTAAAGGGGGTTATTTTTAAAGACTGTGTCTGAGTCCTGTTCTTTTAAAGGGTGTTATTTTTTATAGAGACTGTGTGAGTCTGTTCTTTTTAAAGGGGTTATTTGTTATAAAGACTATGTCTGAGTCCTGTTCTTTTAAAGGGGTTATTTTTATAGAGACTGTGTCTGAGTCCTGTTCTTTTAAAGGGGTTATTTTTTATAGAGGCTGTGTCTGAGTCCTGTTCTTTTAAAGGGTGTTATTTTTTATAGAGACTGTGTCTGAGTCCTGTTCTTTTAAAGGGTGTTATTTTTTATAGAGACTGTGTCTGAGTCCTGTTCTTTTAAAGGGTGTTATTTTTTATAAAGACTGTGTCTGAGTCCTGTTCTTTAAGGGTGTTATTTTTATAGAGACTGTGTCTGAGTCCTGTTCTTTTAAAGGGTGTTATTTTTTAGAGACTGTGTCTGAGTCCTGTTCTTTAAATATTTTTTATAGAGACTGTGTCTGAGTCCTGTTCTTTTAAAGGGGTTATTTTTTTAGAGGCTGTAAGGGGTTATTTTTATAGAGAGACTTTTAAAGGGTGTTATTTTTTATAGAGACTGTGTCTGAGTCCTGTTCTTTTAAAGGGTGTTATTTTTTATAGAGACTGTGTCTGAGTCCTGTTCTTTTAAAGGGTGTTATTTTTTATAGAGACTGTGTCTGAGTCCTGTTCTTTTAAGGGTGTTATTTTTTATAGAGACTGTGTCTGAGTCCTGTTCTTTTAAAGGGTGTTATTTTTTATAGAGACTGTGTCTGAGTCCTGTTCTTTTTAAAGGGTGTTATTTTTATAGAGACTGTGTCTGAGTCCTGTTCTTTTAAAGGGTGTTATTTTTATAGAGACTGTGTGAGTCCTGTTCTTTTAAAGGGGTCCTGTGTCTGAGTCCTGTTCTTTTAAAGGGGTTATTTTTTATAGAGACTGTGTCTGAGTCCTGTTCTTTTGTTATTTTTTATAGAGACTGTGTCTGAGTCCTGTTCTTTTAAAGGGTGTTATTTTTTATAGAGACTGTGTCTGAGTCCTGTTCTTTTAAAGGGGTTATTTTTTATAGAGACTGTGTCTGAGTCCTGTTCTTTTAAAGGGTGTTATTTTTTATAGAGACTGTGTCTGAGTCCTGTTCTTTTAAAGGGGTTATTTGTTATAAAGACTATGTCTGAGTCCTGTTCTTTTAAAGGGGTTATTTGTTATAGAGACTGTGTCTGAGTCCTGTTCTTTTAAAGGGGTTATTTTTTATAGAGGCTGTGTCTGAGTCCTGTTCTTTTAAAGGGTGTTATTTTTTATAGAGACTGTGTCTGAGTCCTGTTCTTTTAAAGGGTGTTATTTTTATAGAGACTGTGTCTGAGTCCTGTTCTTTTAAAGGGTGTTATTTTTATAAAGACTGTGTCTGAGTCCTGTTCTTTTAAAGGGTGTTATTTTTATAGAGACTGTGTCTGAGTCCTGTTCTTTTTGTTATTTTTATAGAGACTGTGTCTGAGTCCTGTCTTTTAAAGGGGTTATTTTTATAGAGACTGTGTCTGAGTCCTGTTCTTTTAAAGGGTGTTATTTTTTATAGAGACTGAGTCCTGTTCTTTTGAGTTATTTTTATAGAGACTGTGTCTGAGTCCTGTTTTTAAAGGGTGTTATTTTTTATAGAGACTGTGTCTGAGTCCTGTTCTTTAAGGGTGTTATTTTTTATAGAGACTGTGTCTGAGTCCTGTTCTTTTAAAGGGTGTTATTTTTATAGAGACTGTGTCTGAGTCCTGTTCTTTTAAGGGTGTTATTTTTTTATAGAGACTGTGTCTGAGTCTTTTAAAGGGTGTTATTTTTTAGAGACTGTGTCTGAGTCCTGTTCTTTTAAAGGGGTTATTTTTTATAGAGATTGTGTCTGAGTCCTGTTCTTTTTTTAAAGGGGTTATTTTTTATAGAGACTGTGTCTGAGTCCTGTTGTTTAAAGGGTGTTTTTTTTATAGAGACTGTGTCTGAGTTTAAAAAGGGTGTTATTTTTTATAGAGACTTTAAAGGGGTTATTTTTTATAGAGACTGTGTCTGAGTCCTGTTCTTTTAAAGGGTGTTATTTTTTATAGAGACTGTGTCTGAGTCCTGTTCTTTTAAAGGGGTTATTTGTTATAAAGACTATGTCTGAGTCCTGTTCTTTTAAAGGGGTTATTTGTTATAGAGACTGTGTCTGAGTCCTGTTTTTAAAGGGGTTATTTTTTATAGAGGCTGTGTCTGAGTCCTGTTCTTTTAAAGGGTGTTATTTTTTATAGAGACTGTGTCTGAGTCCTGTTCTTTTAAAGGGTGTTATTTTTTATAAAGACTGTGTCTGAGTCCTGTTCTTTTAAAGGGTTATTTTTATAGAGACTGTTTTCCTGTTCTTTTAAAGGGTGTTATTTTTTATAGAGACTGTGTCTGAGTCCTGTTTTTTAAAGGGTGTTAGATTGTGTTTTTAAAGGGGATTTTTTATAGAGGCTGTGTCTGAGTCCTGTTCTTTTTGTTATTTTTTATAACTGTGTCTGAGTTTTTCTTTTAAAGGGACTGACTGTGTCTGAGTCCTGTTCTTTTAAAGGGTGTTATTTTTTTAAAGACTAGTTCTTTTAAAGGGTGTTATTTTTATAGAGACTGTGTCTGAGTCCTGTTCTTTTTAAAGGGTGTTATTTTTTATAGAGACTGTGTCTGAGTCCTGTTCTTTTTAAAGAGATTGTGTTAGTCCTGTTCTTTTTTATTTTTTTATAGAGACTGTGTCTGTTCAGTTTTAAAGTAGAGACCTGAGTCCTGTTCTTTTAAAGGGTGTTAGTTTTTTTATAGAGACTGTGTCTGAGTCCTGTTCTTTTTAAAGGGGTTATTTTTTTAAGACTGTGGAGTCCTGTTCTTTTAAAGGGTGTTATTTTTTATAGAGACTGTGTCTGAGTCCTGTTCTTTTAAAGGGGTTATTTTTATAGAGACTGTGTTCTTTTTAAAGGGGTTATTTGTTATAGAGACTGTGTCTGAGTCCTGTTCTTTTAAAGGGGGTTATTTTTATAGAGGCTGTGTCTGAGTCCTGTTCTTTTAAAGGGTGTTATTTTTATAGAGACTGTGTCTGAGTCCTGTTTCTTTTAAAGGGTGTTATTTTTATAGAGACTGTGTCTGAGTCCTGTTCTTTTAAAGGGTGTTATTTTTTATAAAGACTGTGTCTGAGTCCTGTTCTTTTAAAGGGACTTTTTTTATAGAGACTGTGTCTGAGTCCTGTTCTTTTAAAGGGTGTTATTTTTTATAGAGACTGTGTCTGAGTCCTGTTCTTTTAAAGGGGTTATTTTTTATAGAGATTGTGTCTGAGTCCTGTTCTTTTAAAGGGGTTATTTTTTATAGAGACTGTTGAGTCCTTTCTTTTAAAGGGTGTTATTTTTTATAGAGACTGTGTCTGAGTCCTGTTTTTAAAGGGTGTTATTTTTTATAGAGACTGTGTCTGAGTCCTGTTCCTGTTATTTTTTATAGAGACTGTGTCTGAGTCCTGTTCTTTTAAAGGGTGTTATTTTTATAGAGACTGTGTCTGAGTCCTGTTCTTTTAAAGGGGTTATTTGTTATAAAGACTATGTCTGAGTCCTGTTCTTTTAAAGGGGTTATTTGTTATAGAGACTGTGTCTGAGTCCTGTTCTTTTAAAGGGGTTATTTTTTATAGAGGCTGTGTCTGAGTCCTGTTCTTTTAAAGGGTGTTATTTTTTATAGAGACTGTGTCTGAGTCCTGTTCTTTTAAAGGGTGTTATTTTTTATAGAGACTGTGTCTGAGTCCTGTTCTTTTAAAGGGTGTTATTTTTTATAGAGACTGTGTCTGAGTCCTGTTCTTTTAAAGGGGTTATTTTTTATAATCAGTTATTATTTGTGGTAAGCTCTATCCTATAACCAGCGACACACTAGCAATTTGCCAACTGACACAGAAAAACGCGAGTGTGACTCAGAGAGTAACTGTAATGTTTCTTTTCAAAATGTTTGCAAAATTCCCTCATGCGTCCACCTGTAGCCATACTTAATTTAACAATGAGCGTGAAATCAGGTGAAATCAGAAAATGCAATATCATTGGCTGAACCCACACACAGGCACGAAGAAAAATTGTGACTTGACAACTCGAGTTATCAGTTAGTGACACACGGTCAATTTTTATTGACAATTTGAGTCTCCAAGAAAAAATACTACTTTGTAAATACACAGTAATTAGACACACTTAATGTAATGTGTTACCATATTTTCTTTCTCTCCCACTATTGTCTGAACTGTGACAGTAAGTAGGCTATTTAAAAAAAGGTTTGAAGTTGTGTGGAGCAGAACACTGGGCAGCAGTGTGGAGTAGTGGTCAGGGCTCTGGACTCTTGACCGGAGGGTCGTGGGTTCAGTCCC
The DNA here is from genome assembly GCA_036884735.1 of Huso huso. Lineage (NCBI taxonomy): Eukaryota > Metazoa > Chordata > Actinopteri > Acipenseriformes > Acipenseridae > Huso > Huso huso. The sequence continues at coordinate 17,118,669 of CM072692.1, read as the reverse complement.
AGGTGGGGGACACTGCTGCTGTACCCTTGAGCAAGGTACTTTACCAAGATTGCTCCAGTAAAAACCCAATTGTATAAATGGGTAATTGTATGTAAAAATAATGTGATATCTTGTAACAAGATTACCTGTTTTCGGTTGTATATTCATGTGCTCAGTCTTCATGTCTAGTTCCTTTCCCTGCACAGCAGCTCTGCACCCCACTATGAAACACCTGAACCTGGAGAAAGGTGTGAAGGTGCGTCTCCTCACCTGTGTGACCAGGGATAGCGCACAGCTAATCCAGCTCGGATCATTTTAAACAGGTCAGAAACAGCAACTTGTAGAGACCCCGTATTAAAAGCAGATTCATCAACGAACAGCTGTGAAAAGTTTAAAATATAAATGAGCCCAGTCTCGCGCACACTACAGCGGTCAGCATTTAGACATGCTACTGAGCGCGTGCGTCAAAGCGGTGTTGCCGTAGAAACAAGACAAGGTAGGATTTGCCTCAGAGAGATGTTAAACCGTGAAGGGAAAGAGAACTTGTGATGGGACGGAGGCTGGGCTCGAACCAGCGACCCGGCACAACACCAAAGAGTAGTGTCTTTACAAAACAAATGGGTGTCTGGTGTCTGGTTCAGTTTCAGAAGCTCCCGTTTTTAATTCTAAACACGTGGGGTCTGCAGTTTAGTCTCTATGACTATGTAGATTACTGTATTACCAGCTGCAAAGGTAAAGGACTCAGGGTGTAGCTACGGTGACGGTTCCCCCTGGCGACGGTTCCCCCCGGTGATGGCAGGCCCAGGTTCAGAATCGTGTTTATTTCCAGTGAAATAAACTGACTAACTTTATTGCATTTCCCATAAGACAACATGTTACACGTGTGCTGGGTTCCCTGTAATTAGCTGCCTGCATGCATACAGGGGATTTGTACAGGACTTTCAGTACAGGATAGCCGGAGCCCACAGGCCCCGAGCGTTCTGGAGCCCAGCTTCCTGCCTGCAGTCTTCATCACAGGTGAGTCTGTCAAAATCCTCCTCAGTTACACATCACAGTGCCTGCTGGGGACCAGCAGGGACTCGCCTTTACTGGGTTGAAAGGACCCAGGAAGTGAATCAGGAGCGTATTTCCTGGAAAGCAAGGCAAACAAACTGAGAACTTTCTTTTCTCGGTGTAGTACCAAACGCTATCAAATGAAACCACATGTTTGGTATAACATGCGTTCCTTTGAATGGAAGCGAGCCAGAGGTCGGCTGTACTGTAAGGACCCCTCAGTGTCACTGCCCTGCTCTCTCTGAGATCTCCATGAAAGCACTTCCAGCATTCAGAGATCTTCATCAGCTTTGATCTACAGTGCAAAGCTGAACAACACCAAGGGAAGGGAATCCTATCAATCTTTACAAATACCTGTACAGCCAAGAAACTACCCATTCTTACAGGGAAATCAGATGTGTTTATTTTAACCCATCCCATCCCCTCCCCTCTAGTGTTTTAGTGACTGTGCCCACATGATCAACACCAAACCTTTTAAGATCTTTATACAGCTGGTTTTAAGAACATAAGAAAGTTTCCAAACGAGAGGAGGCCCCATTCAGCCCATCTTGCTCGTTTGGTTGTTAGTAGCTTATTGATCCCAGAATCTCATCAAGCAGCTTCTTGAAGGATCCCAGGGTGTCAGCTTCAACAACATTACTGGGGAGTTGGTTCCAGACCCTCACAATTCTCTGTGTAAAAAAGCACCTCCTATTTTCTGTTCTGAATGCCCCTTTATCTAATCTCCACTTGTGACCCCTGGTTTCTTTTTTCAGGTCGATAAAGTCCCCTGGGTCGACGTTGTCTATACATTTGAGGATTTTGAATGCTTGAATCAGATCGCCACGTAGTCTTCTTTGTTCAAGACTGAACAGATTCAATTCTTTGAACCTGTCTGCATACGACATGCCTTTTAAACCCGGGATAATTCTGGTCGCTCTTCTTTGCACTCTTTCTAGAGCAGCAATATCCTTTTTGTAACGAGGTGACCAGAACTGAACACAATATTCTAGGTGAGGTCTTACTACCTTTTGTATCACCCTATAGAATTATGTTGAACAATGTTACGTTAACATATTTCATATTACATTATACACTGCTTTGTAGTTTTCCATATATATGAAAAAACTGACAAAACTTAAAAAATGTGATTAAAAATCTAACCTGAAATATGTACCACTATTATGGCTTCCGGTAAACTTTTGCGATATCATTTTGTAGCAGTAAAATAGGGAGCAGATAAGAGCAAGCAAATCGCATTTAAGGAAGAGTGATAAAGTGTCCAGAGGGAAAAGAGGAGTTTCTACAGGTGCTGTCTGAAGAGGTGAGTCTTGAGGAGGCGCCGGAAGGTGGTCAGGGACTGGGCAGCCCTGACATCTGTAGGAAGGTCATTCCACCACTGCGGGGGCGAGGGGGGAGAAGGAGCGGGCTCTGGAGGCAGGGGAGCGTAGCGGAGGTAGAGCCAGTCTTCTAGTGCAAGAGGAGCGGAGAGGTCGAGTGGGGGTGTAGGGAGAGATGAGGGTCTGGAGGCAGCTGGGTGCAGTCTGGTCAAGGCATCTGTAGGCGAGTACAAGAGTCTTAAACTGGATGCGAGCGGTGATCGGGAGCCAGTGGAGTGAGCGGAGTAGTGGAGTTGCGTGGGAGAAGCGAGGCAGAGAGAATTTTAAATAAAAGATCTATACAATTATGTTAATATATATGGAAAACTTTTGGCCATAGCTGTATTTACTAAATAAATACAAATTGTTAACAAAAAATACAAACTTTGTAACTATGCATTCTAACATTGCAGTTATGTGTAATTACACATGTATTTATTAAATAACTACAATGTAAATACACAGTAATTAAAGACACTTAACCATTAGAGAAACTGTTGTCTAATGATCTTTACCTGAGTCGAAGTCTTGATAACAGAACGTGTTAGAATGCTGTTTTACTAACGAGGTGTTAGGAAACGTTTCTAAAAACCCGAGCGATTGAAGCTGTACCGAAAGGGCCTCATACTACACAGGATGTTTTTAAAAAATGTAATAAAAAACTTCATTTCCCATCACCCCTGCAGCAGCAGCAGCCATTTTACATGTTTTGCTCAGTTCAAGCTGAGTGAGGTAGGACTACACTCCAGTCAGAGACCCTCTGCAGTGTGATTCTGCATTTGCACTGAGATCTTTCACACAGCTTGGCCCAGAAGTATTGACACACCCTCGATAGCCCTCGGTGTTCTCTCATGTATGTATTTACTTAACCAGGAGATGTACCCATTGAGACTGAGGCCTGAGTTACAAGTGGGTCTTGGGAAAATAATAAAAAGACAATTACAATGTACAAAGAACACAATAAAAACGTGTGGCTGTGTTATTCTCTGAAACGGTTCTCATAAACAAGACAACGAGAGAGCTAGAAGATATGAATCGATTAGTTAGCAAATTGAATTTGTTTAATCTATAAGATAAAAGACAATTAGTGCTGGTCTTTATTATTTACTCGTTAATTAATTGTCCAGTCTTTTAAAAAAAAGACACTTAATATAACATCTGATTAAAAATGAATGCTTTTAGAAACAGCTTTATTTTGATATTTCAGTGGCACACAAAATCTATTGTCCACCAATGACTCGTCCAGCATAAAGGCATCCAAAAGCATTCACAAAAATCAAATAGCTTCCAAAACTGTTTAACATTTGAAAGCTGTTTTGTTTTGACATTGTCAGTTCAAGATACATTGATGAATCTGAACTCAAAACCTTTCCCCTTTTCTCTTAACCCACCTCTCTCTCTCTCTCCACCTACCCCCACCCTCCCTGATCTCCTGTGTGCTTCCTCTCTTTCTCTCCATTCATCATCATTATCATCCCTCTTTTCTCTCCCTCTCTGTTGTCCTCGATTTGCCTTTCCTGCTCAAACCCTTTCTCTCCCTCTGTTTCAAAGCCCCTATCTCTCTCTCTCCTCTCCCTCCCCTTTCTGTTCCTCCATTGCTGTTCCTCTCTCTCTCTCTCTCTCTCTCTCTCTCTCTCTCTCTCTCTCTCTCTCTCTCAATTCAATTCAATGGTGCTTTATTAGCATGACTTACAATAGCAGGTGTTGCCAAAGCAATTATACAATACATATATATATATATAATGAGGGCAGCAGTGTGGAGTAGTGGTTAGGGCTCTGGACTCTTGACCGGAGGGTCGTGGGTTCAATCCCAGGTGTGGGACTCTGCTTCTGTACCCTTGAGCAAGGTACTTACTTAGATTGCTCCAGTAAAAACCCAACTGTATAAATGGGTATTTGCATGTAAAAATAATGTGATATCTTGTAAGAATTGGAAGTCGCCCTGGATAAGGGCATCTGCTAAGGAATAAATAATAATAATCATATATATAATTATTACAAACTGATTTATAAAGTACAGTAAAAAAAGTGATAAAATTGATGGGAAAATAGTACTGTTATTGATAAAATAAATAAATAATAATCAAAGAAAATAATTAAAATAAATAATGCATCTTGTTCTCTCTCTCTCTCTCAAATCATTCACTTTTTTTTATTCGCTGTATCTGTTGCTCCCAGCGGGTGATCTTCTCTCCCCCTGCAGCACATCAGAGCTCTGACAGCGAGCTCCAGAATCGTTTGATCGCGGACACAGCGAGGGGGGAGGGTGGGGGTACCGCCGGTGTATCAGATACAGTGCTGGTATTAGAAATCCTCAGAACCCCGGCAGCCAATCAGGGCTCTCCTTTCCCACATTCACAAACCCGCTGTAAGTCGTGCCCCCCCCATCAGAGCTCATGCATATGAAGCCCTCAGTTTTAACACACGAGCATCCAGAACCGATCGGAATGCGCTCCCTCTGCAGGATCAACTGCGTAACTGCAGCCTGAACATCTTTTCACGTGTTTGTAAAACAATACAATTAATTGCATGAAAAAAAAAAAAAAAAAAAAAAAAAAAAAAAAAAATACAAAGGTGCATTTGAAAGTTCAGTATATGATGACAAAGGGTCCAAGGAGAAAACATTGGGGAGAAAATCGGGGGTAAAATAATTGGGCACTCTAAATAAAAATAAAAAAGTGTTCAGTGCTCAGAATGAGGGCTTTGTAGAATTATTATTATTATTATTATTATTATTATTATTATTATTATTATTATTTATTTATTTATTTATTTATTTATTTCTTAGCAGACGCCCTTATCCAGGGCTAACTGAGTGGCCCACCCATGGCCACGCCCCTGCCCTGTCCTCATGCAGCTCAGCAGTTCCTGGTACCCCACGATGCTGCTGCTCTCGTGGGCTGCTGTTCGGTTCCTGGTACCCCACGATGCTGCTGCTCTCGTGGGCTGCTGTTCGGTTCCTGGTACCCCACGATGCTGCTGCTCTCGTGGGCTGCTGTTCGGTTCCTGGTACCCCACGATGCTGCTGCTCTCGTGGGCTGCTGTTCGGTTCCTGGTACCCCACGATGCTGCTGCTCTCGTGGGCTGCTGTTCGGTTCCTGGTACCCCACGATGCTGCTGCTTTCATGGGCTGCTGTTCGGTTCCTGGTACCCCACGATGCTGCCGCTCTCGTGGGCTGCTGTTCGGTTCCTGGTACCCCACGATGCTGCTGCTGTTCTGAGCATGTTCTGCACAGGCAGGCACTGCAGTGTCAGGGAAGCACATCAGCAGGCAGCCACTAATTAAAGTGATCTCACAGCAGCAGGAACCGCCTCTTCTGTGAGGCTGACAAGCATCTCACACTGCCAACCAGCCAGCCAGCCAGCCAGCCAGCAGCCCCTCGGTGTTAGAAATCCTCAGAACATCGCCAGCCAATCAGGGCTCTCCTTTCTCACATTCACAAACCCGCTGTAAGTCGTGCCCCCCCATCAGAGCTCATGCATATGAAGCCCTGAGTTTTAACACACGAGCATCCAGAACCGATCGGAATGCGCTCCCTCTGCAGGATCAACTGCGTAACTGCACTTTGAACATCTTTTCATGTATTTATAAATAAAATTTTCAAAACCATTTGAGGTCTCTCTTTCTGTTTTTGACTTTGATTAAAGATAAGTTAATCAAATTACTAATTACACATAAAAAGGTAACTCTTTCCCTTGTGTCTGTAATTACTGTGTATTTGCACAGTAGTTACTTAGTAAATACATGTGCAATTACACATCATTAATTTTTCTTGTGAAAGAAAAGTGAACACAGTGTTTTGTTTCTGCTCAGCTGAAACGCTCTGAAATAAATGACTAAGGCAGTTGAAATCTGCAGATAATTGAATTCCTGAGAAGTTCCACACATCTGTTCCACACAATCGCACCTGCTTCATGAGGACTGACCCCAGCGTTGTGAAACCAGCTGTGTGCATCTTGCATGATATATTATTATTATTATTTATTTCTTAGCAGACGCCCTTATCCAGGACGACTTACAATTGTTACAAGATATCACATAATTTTTACATACAATTCCCCATTTATACAGTTGGGTTTTTACTGGAGCAATCTAGGTAAAGTACCTTGCTCAAGGGTACAGCAGCAGTGTCCCCCCACCTGGGATTGAACCCACGACCCTCCGGTCAAGAGTCCAGAGCCCTAACCACTACTCCACACTGCTATGTTAGGGTTAGTGTTAGAGTTATGGACAGGGTTAGGGTTATATCATGCAAAAATATTTACAGAAACGGTTCAAGCACTTGGCTCATTATTTTTTTTATCTTCCTCGGCGATTAGTTAATTCATTAAATTTCCTGGCAGGTAGTCTGTGATTTTAATGGAAACATCCCACCCCCCCCCCCCCCCAAGCTGTGTGATGGACCAAGCAGCTTACAGACCCCCAGAGCCCTGAATCTATGCGACAAAAAGGAAACAGGAGTAAAATCAATATGTTTTCAATTTACAGCAGCGACTGGCTCCCTCGCATTTTAATTAGCATCAGACTTTTCACTTGGAGGCAAACAGGCTTGACCATTAGAGCTGCGGGCTGGAAAGGGAAGCAGTGTGGCCCAGTGGTTAGAGTTCAGGCTGCATAGCACTACCTGATAGAGTTAAAAGACTGGGAGGTAGTGTGGTCTAGTGGTTTGAGCTGAGGGACTGGGAGGGAGGCAATGTGAATTGTGCAGACCACCCAAGTGACCCACATTCCACGGGTCAGACCTGCAAATTGACATTAAACCCGCAGACAGTATTGACACAGATATTGCAATAAAAATGTGCATTATAAATATCATATGGGAGATACTGAAATTGAAGAAGGAATCTATGAAAAAGACCTAGGAGTTTATGTTGACTCAGAAATGACTTCATCTAGACAATGTGGGGAAGCTATAAAAAAGGCCAACAAGATGCTCGGATATATTGTGATGAATTTAAATCAAGGGAAGTAATGTTAAAACTTTACAATGCATTAGGAAGACCTCACCTAGAATATTGTGTTCAGTTCTGGTCACCTCGTTACAAAAAGGATATTGCTGCTCTAGAAAGAGTGCAAAGAAGAGCGACCAGAATTATCCTGGGTTTAAAAGGCATGTCGTATGCAGACAGGCTAAAAGAATTGAATCTGTTCAGTCTTGAACAAAGAAGACTACGCGGTGATCTGATTCAAGCATTCAGAATCCTAAAAGGTATTGACAATGTCGACCCAGGGGACTTTTTCGACCTGAAAAAAGAAACAAGGACCAGGGGTCACAAATGGAGATTGGATAAAGGGGCATTCAGAACAGAAAATAGGAGGCACTTTTTTTTACACAGAGAATTGTGAGGGTCTGGAACCAACTCCCCAGTAATGTTGTTGAAGCTGACACCCTGGGATCCTTCAAGAAGCTGCTTGATGAGATTCTGGGATCAATAAGCTACCAAACGAGCAAGATGGGCTGAATGGGGCCTCCTCTCGTTTGAAAACTTTCTTATGTTCTTATGTTCTTATGAATGACTGGCTGAGACTGGGCGATGTTGCATCTCTGCTCCAGCGATCCTTGCTCCTCTCCGGGAGTGCTGAGCTGGGACGAGAGGAAGGGGAAGGATTGTGCAGCACATGGACCCCATAAATCAGCCTTTCTCCTTGATCTCCAATAAACACCACAGGACAGGCTGCTCAAGGAGAATCTATTTTAAACCAGGTTTTGCAGGAGCCTGCCAAGTGTATAATTCAGATAGACGCCTACATGTTCCCATTTATAACAGCAAAAATGACCTACATGTCATTCCTTAACTAGCAGGTAATCATGCGGAGGACAGCTGTCCACACCTCATTGAGATCGGCAGTCTTTTGCAAAGCATTGAGGTTCTTACAGAGCTCCTGTATAGGGATCATTGAGGTTCTTATAGAGCTCCTGTATAGGAACCATTGAGGTTCTTATAGAGCTCCTGTATAGGAATCACTGAGGTTCTTATAGAGCTCCTGTATAGAGCCCCTGTATAGGGATCATTGAGTTTCTTATAGAGCTCCTGTATAGGGATCATTGAGGTTCTTATAGAGCTCCTGTATAGGAATCATTGAGGTTCTTATAGAGCTCCTGATAGGGATCATTGAGGTTCTTATAGAGCTCCTAGGTATAGAGCTCCTGTATAGGAACCATTGAGGTTCTTATAGAGCTCCTGTATAGAGCCCCTGTATAGGGATCATTGAGTTTCTTATAGAGCTCCTGTATAGGGATCATTTAGGTTCTTATAGAACTCCTGTATAGGGATCATTTAGGTTCTTTAGAACTCCTGTATAGGGTTCTTATAGAGCTCCTGTATAGGGATCATTTAGGTTCTTATAGGGATCATTGAGGTTCTTATAGAGCTCCTGTATAGGGATCATTGAGGTTCTTACACAGCCCCTGTATAGGACAAGAACCTGCTCTGAGATTCACAAATCAGGAAGTAGTGTTTGGTCAGGAAACTCATGCGATAGATTATTTATTAAAACATAGACTAGACAACACGACTGCATTCTACATATTTTACATTACATTCCTTGGCGTTGCCTTTCGAGGTACTCCTGCCCATGAATGAACTCACAGAGAGGAAGGGAAGCCGTGGGCAGGGAGGCAGGATAGCTGCCCTCCCCATTAGATGAATCCAAAAAGCAAGTGGAGGCTGGGGAGGAGGAGGCGGACTCTGGTGCACAGCGAGGACGGAATGGATTGAGGTGAGATAGAATATTGTATTGTTAATCGAAGGACTAATAAGATACGAGCTATTGGATTTGATCTGGTATTGGAAAATGCCTAAAATGTGTTTGATGTGTCTGTGATTTGATCCAAGGTTAAAGTTCCCTACCAGAACCAGAACCAGAACCAGAAGCAGAAGCAGAAGCAGAACCAGAACCATTTCCTAATCTGAATTGTATCTGTATCTAAATAGATGCAGCTCCCTAGACAGATGAAGCTCCACTTCCCCCACTGCCCTGCAGGGCTGTGTGCTGCTGTGTCTAAAATAGACATCCTCACCCCGACCCCATTGTACGAGCCTGCCCCCCTCCATCCTCAACACTGAGCTGCAGGGCTGTGTGCTGCTGTGTCTAAAATAGACACAGACCCCATTGAAGAACTCCACCTCCATCCCCAACACTGAGCTGCAGGGCTGCTGAAAAATAGACATCCTCACCCCGACCCCATTGAAGAACACCAGCCACGCCCCTCCATCCCTCAACACTGAGCTGCAAAATAGACACCCTCACCCCATTGAAGAACGATCCCATTGAGCTGCAGTGCTGCTGTGTCTAAAATAGACACCCTCACCCCGACCCCATTGAAGAACACGAGCCACGCCCTCCATCCCTCAACACTGAGCTGCAGGGCTGTGTGCTGCTGTGTCTAAAATAGACATCCTCACCCCGACCCCATTGAAGAACACGAGCCACGCCCTCCATCCCTCAACACTGAGCTGCAGGGCTGTGTGCTGCTGTGTCTAAAAATAGACATCCTCACCCTCACCCCATTGAAGAACACGAGCCACCTCCATCCTCAACACTGAGCTGCATGGCCTGCTGTGTCAGACACCCCACCCCGACCCCATTGAGCCACCCTCCATCCCTCAACACTGAGCTGCAGGGCTGTGTGCTGCTGTGTCTAAAATAGACATCCTAGACATTGAAGAACACGAGCCCGACCTCCATCCCCAACACTTGAAGACACCTCACCCCGACCCCATTCCGAGCCACGCCCATCCCTCAACACTGAGCTGCAGGGCTGTGTCTAAAATAGACACCCTCACCCCGACCCCATTGAAGAACACGAGCCACGACCTCCATCCCTCAACACTGAGCTGCAGGGCTGGCAGGGAGCCCATTTCGGACAGGTATTGCGGTTAAGTGCTGGTGGAGGCACTTTGTTTAAATTAAACAGAACAAAGAGACAAAGAGGCAGAGCATCAGGAGTGAGGGGTGAGGGGTGAGGGGTGAGGGGTGAGGGGTGAGGGGAGGGGGTACGGCAGCAGTAAGGAGGGGTTGGGATCCTACCATGCAGAGTGCACTCCTTGGTGCTGCTAAATGAATGTTCAATCCAAGGGCAGGACAGCAGTTTACACTCAAAGCACCAAACCTCGTCAGTACATTTGAAACTGTCTGCATCCAGGCCACACAGTCTGCATGCACAATGAAGCACTGACACAGACAGGCAGGCGGTGATCTCTGGGCATACCTGTGTGTGCAGGGTGAATGCTGAGTTTACCACGCAGTGCGTCTGCAACGTGAATTCAGCTCGGAGAATCAGCAACGAATGATTTATTGATGCAATTACAGATGATTTATCATGAGATGATTTAGGGATATATTATGAGAAGGGTTGAATTTAAATCAAGGGAAGCAATGTTAAAACTTTACAATGCATTAGGAAGACCTCACCTAGAATATTGTGTTCAGTTCTGGTCACCTCGTTACAAAAAGGATATTGCTGCTCTAGAAAGAGTGCAAAGAAGAGCGACCAGAATTATCCCGGTTTAAAAGGCATGTCGTATGCAGACAGGCTAAAAGAATTGAATCTATTCAGTCTTGAACAAAGAAGACTACGCTGTGGCTGCATCTGATTCAAACATTCAAAATCCTAAAAGGTATAGACAATGTTGACCCAGGGACTTTTCAACCTGAAAAAAAGAAACAAGGACCAGGGGTCACAAATGGAGATTAGATAAAGGGGCATTGAGAACAGAAAATAGGAGGCACTTTTTTACACAGAGAATTGTGAGGGTCTGGAACCAACTCCCCAGTAATGTTGTTGAAGCTGACACCCTGGGATCCTTCAAGAAGCTGCTTGATGAGATTCTGGGATCAATAAGCTACTAACAACCAAACAAGCAAAGATGGGCTGAATGGGGCCTCCTCTTGTTTATAAACTTTCTTATGTTCTTATGTTTCTTATGTAGAACTAAATACGAACCGCTCAGCACTCAGGGAAGGAAAAAAAAACCTACTCACATATTTTTAATTTTTGAGGTAGGGGGAAACCTCAGGGAGTCAGTGGCTGAGGGTAGCCCTTCCTCGAGGCTCTAAATGGTCGACTCCCGTTTCAGCTTCCCAGTGCGTGACTGCGAAGCCGAAATAAAAGCAGCGACGCGAGAGAATAACACACGGAGCCTTTATACCCTTGCTGATGATGTGTTGGTTAGGGGCGGATTCTCCTTCCAGAAAAACGACCAACTTTACAATGCTGAGCATCCCTCCTCCTGCTATGTAACCTGATTGAGAAGCAGTCTATCTGGGATGGATTGCAATCTCAGAGCTGAGGCTGAGCCTGTCCCCCAGGACTGTGCTGATTACACTGCAGCCTGTCCCCCAGGACTGTGCTGATTACACTGCAGCCTGTCCCCCAGGACTCTGCTGATTACACTGCAGCTTGTCCCCCAGGACTCTGCTGATTACACTGCAGCCTGTCCCCCAGGACTCTGCTGATTACACTGCAGTCTGTCCCCCAGGACTGTGCTGATTACACTGCAGCCTGTCCCCCAGGACTCTGCTGATTACACTGCAGCCTGTCCCCCAGGACTCTGCTGATTGCAGCCTGTCCCCAGACCTGTGCCCCAGGACTGTGCTGATTACACTGCAGCCTGTCCCCAGGAGGACTGTCCCCCAGGACTCTGCTGATTACACTGCAGCCTGTCCCCAGGACTCTGCTGATTACACTGCAGTCTGTCCCCCCAGGACTGTGCTGATTACACTGCAGCCTGTCCCCAGGATTGCTGATTACACTGCAGCCTGTCCCCAGGACTCTGCTGATTACACTGCAGCCTGTCCCCAGGACTGTTCTGATTACACTGCAGCCTGTCCCCAGGACTGTGCTGATTACACTGCAGCCTGTCCCCAGGACTGCTGATTACACTGCAGCCTGTCCCCAGGACACTGATTACACTGCAGCCTGTCCCCAGGACTCTGCTGATTACACTGCAGCCTGTCCCCCAGGACTCTGCTGATTACACTGCAGCCTGTCCCCCAGGACTCTGCTGATTACACTGCAGCCTGTCCCCCAGGACTCTGCTGATTACACTGCAGCCTGTCCCCAGGACTCTGCTGATTACAGCCTGTCCCCCAGGACTCTGCTGATTACACTGCAGCCTGTCCCCAGGACTCTGCTGATTACACTGCAGCCTGTCCCCAGGACTCTGCTGTGCCTGTCCCCAGGACTCTGCTGATTACACTGCAGCCTGTCCCCCAGGACTCTGCTGATTACACTGCAGCCTGTCCCCCAGGACTCTGCTGATTACACTGCAGCCTGTCCCCCAGGACTCTGCTGATTACACTGCAGTCTGTCCCCAGGACTCTGCTGATTACACTGCAGCCTGTCCCCAGGACTCTGCTGATTACACTGCAGCCTGTCCCCAGGACTCTGCTGATTACACTGCAGTCTGTCCCCAGGACTGTGCTGATTACACTGCAGCCTGTCCCCAGGACTCTGCTGATTACACTGCAGCCTGTCCCCAGGACTCTGCTGATTACACTGCTGCCTGTCCCCCAGGACTCTGCTGATTACACTGCAGCCTGTCCCCCAGGACTCTGCTGTCGATTCTGCTGGTGATGTTTCATTTTTCTCTCTCTGCTACTCATTTCTAGGGGAAGCCTAACTGTTAAATAGAGTTTAGAGAGGATCTAATCAAACCCCCGTGACCAGGGTGTGTATATATATCACCCTGGAAAACAAAACAATCAGGGGGTTCAATTGGAAACAAACGAGTCACCGGATCTCATAACGAAGACGGCATTTTTGTTTCCAGACCTAATGTACTGGCCTGGGGTCCCAGCTCATCCTATATGCTTCCAGTTCCCCTCTGCTTGTGGAGCAGGGCTTCGTGTTTTATTGTCGGCGTCGCTGGCTGTATGCTGGTCTTATCAAGCTGTGTTTTAACATCATCTTCAGGTTTGAGCAATACCAGCGGCGGGCCGACTCATCTGATGAACAGGAGCGACAGGGGGCTCGATTTGGGGCGTTTGCGTTGTGAAAAACAACTAGTCATTTTCTTCCTCAGACATCGTACATTTTTACGTACCTAGAGGTATTTTTTGCAACAAAATATAAGTTGCAGTTTTTCTTCCCCCTGTATGGTTCATTTGTAAAGTGCATTACTCCCACCTGACAGACACAAAGGTCCCAGATCTGGGATCTTGCACAAATCAACCTCTGAGAACAATAATATAAACGATGATCCCAACAAGCTGCAGCCCCTGTCTGCGCACAGCGAGGGAACTGACCTGGGTTCAATCCCTGAAGAGCAGCCCCTGTCTGCGCACAGCGAGGGAACTGACCTGGGTTCAATCCCTGAAGAGCAGCCCCTGTCTGTGCACCACAAGGGAACTGACCTGGGTTCAATCCCTGAAGATCAGCCCCTGTCTGTGCACAGCGAAGGAACTGACCTGGGTTCAATCCCTGAAGAGCAGACCCTGTCTGTGCACAGCGAGGGAACTGACCTGGGTTCAATCCCTGAAGAGCAGCCCCTGTCTGCGCACAGCGAGGGAACTGACCTGGGTTCAATCCCTGAAGAGCAGCCCCTGTCTGTGCACAGCGAGGGAACTGACCTGGGTTCAATCCCTGAAGAGCAGACCCTGTCTGCGCACCGCGAGGGAACTGACCTGGGTTCAATCCCTGAAGAGCAGACCCTGTCTGCGCACAGCGAGGGAACTGACCTGGGTTCAATCCCTGAAGAGCAGACCCTGTCTGCGCACCGCGAGGGAACTGACCTGGGTTCAATCCCTGAAGAGCAGACCCTGTCTGCGCACAGCGAGGGAACTGACCTGGGTTCAATCCCTGAAGAGCAGACCCTGTCTGTGCACAGCGAGGGAACTGACCTGGGTTCAATCCCTGAAGATCAGCCCCTGTCTGTGCACCACAAGGGAACTGACCTGGGTTCAATCCCTGAAGAGCAGACCCTGTCTGCGCACAGCGAGGGAACTGACCTGGGTTCAATCCCTGAAGAGCAGACCCTGTCTGTGCACAGCGAGGGAACTGACCTGGGTTCAATCCCTGAAGAGCAGACCCTGTCTGCGCACAGCGAGGGAACTGACCTGGGTTCAATCCCTGAAGAGCAGACCCTGTCTGCGCACCGCGAGGGAACTGACCTGGGTTCAATCCCTGAAGAGCAGACCCTGTCTGCGCACAGCGAGGGAACTGACCTGGGTTCAATCCCTGAAGAGCAGACCCTGTCTGTGCACAGCGAGGGAACTGACCTGGGTTCAATCCCTGAAGAGCAGCCCCTGTCTGCGCACAGCGAGGGAACTGACCTGGGTTCAATCCCTGAAGAGCAGCCCCTGATTCAGTGCTTGGATCACTCCAGGATGCTTGTGTGCATCGTTACACAGGAAGGTTTTTTTTAATCTGGTTCAAATACATCATGGGTTTCAACAGAGCTTCTCAAACACTGCCAGCCTCAACGCTGTGGGCAGCAGTGTGGAATAGTGGTCAGGGGCTCTGGACTCTTGACCGGACGGTCGTGGGTTCAATCCCAGGTGGGGGACACTGCTGCTGTACCCTTGAGCAAGGTACTTTACCTAGATTGCTCCAGTAAAAACCCAACTGTATAAATGGGGAATTGTATGTAAAAATAATGTGATATCTTGTAACAATTGTAAGTCGCCCTGGATAAGGGCGTCTGCTAAGAAATAAATAATAATAATGATTCCCAGCGTGCCACCCAGCCCTGGAGCTGGAGGTGCAGTCAGTGCCTCTGGCAGCCCTCTCTTCATTCCCCGCAACCAGCGCTAAAAAAACACTGCGGTTCAGAAAAGAAACGAGCAGAGACAGCTTGATTGAAAAGGGCTGTTCATTATCAGCAATCTGACAGAGCAGCCGCTGCAGAGACTGATTGATAACGGAGGGAGAGGAGAGGGGTCCGGAAAAATGATTGTCTTTGCGATTTCTGTACAGAATCAGAACGAGAGAGGGAGGGATCAATACAGGACTGTCACGGTGCCTCGACGGAGCCGGGATCAAACGCAGGCTGTCGGGGAAGAGCGACGCCCGGTAATTAGAGGGACCCGCAGTATTTAGAGCGCTTGATACAGTCTGTCGTTCATGTTGCATTATCTATCATCAGTACAGGCAGACAGCTACAGAGCAGCAGTGTGCAAATCTATCAGAACTCCCCAGGGCTTCTGGAGTTCGGATTTGTTGTGCATGCGAAATCAAACCACCGGAACTGAAAATCTCGGAAAATCGTCAAGAGTGATTGCCTAATTTAATTGAAGATTTTCACATCATTGAAAATCTTATATTGGAGAGAGAAAATCATTGGACACCACAGAAGGAATACATGTAATGCGCATGCGTAATTGAATACAGCGCTTTCTCCAATGCTTTAGAACACACCCTTGCTTTCCAGTCGCTGATCTGAAGGATTCTCATTCTCGCGGAGCTCAGAGGCCGATTGCGTCAAAAGCTTCCTTGTTACAATGCTAGATTCGAAAGCAGTGCAGCGCTGCCACCTCGTGGACGCCTAATGAACTGCGCCATGCAAATTTAAGAACGCTGTTTTTCCCTCCCCAAATTTGAAGTCTGTTTTTTATTTTATTTAAACTAGATTATACAAGCCAAACATGCATTTTGAAATGCTTATATGTATATGGAATACGCAGTGCTAAACACTTACAAATATATCAAACAAATACACCTTTGCCCAGGTCTAAAGTAAAGCTGGTGCATATATGCATTTTAGTGTTAGACTGGGGGGGTGGACGCGGTCCACTCACGTTTTTGGAAGGGTGGACTCAGTCTAGCCACTGTTTTTGGTCAAACACCATTTTTCACACTCTGGTCATTGTTATATATCTTGAACAGTAGGCAGCGTGAACTGAAATTGACATGATAACTGTTTTGGGCGAAATGCTTTTTTTTTTTGTAAAGAATGTTATCACTTGATAATAACGTGCTGAGTCAGTTAAGACATTTCTAAAATAAACTAAATGAAAATTAACATAACAGCTGACCTTGTTTTTTTCTTCCAAAACTGCCTCCATCATCGATATTTTCGTTATTTTTTATTTGCGATCTACTATTTTGCCTGATTTGTATTTTTTTTTTTAAATTAAGCTTTCTGTTTGATTGTTTCTTATTTCAGTGATCTGTGACACTATATTGCATGTAAAAAGACACACGTGTTTGGCTGTTAGTTTTTATTTGCGATCTGCAGTTGCATGGTCTTTTTTTACGTCTTTTTCTTTGTAAGAGCTTTAAGATCCTTCTAATGAAAGACGCTATCTAACAAAGATTATGACGACAGTTATTATTATTATTATTATTAGGAAGGATGATCTTCCTTACAGTGAATTTGTGACGTCAACGCCTTGTTATTTGTGACGTCAACGCCTTGTTATTTGTCTCTCCTGATGATATCTCTCTCCTCCGGTTTTAAATAATCATTGTGTAATCCTAACATTTTTTGTTAAACATTGTCACACATTTTATTGGCGGCTGTGTGGTCCAGTGGTTAAAGAAAAGGGCTTGTAACCAGGAGGTCCCCGGTTCAAATCCCACCTCAGCCACTGACTCATTGTGTGACCCTGAGCAAGTCACTTCACCTCCTTGTGCTCTGAGACGTAGTTGTAAGTGACTCTGCAGCTGATGCATAGTTCACAAACCTTCCAAATGATTTCAATCTACCCAGTAGTGAGATTGGCAGCATTTTCCAGTTTAGCATATGCTACGATTAGTTCTGATTATTACACTGATTACTGGTAGCCTAAAACAGTCCTCACATAATATAATTCTTTACATGCACATTTACATTCCCCCATCCAACTAACAGTGTGATTGTTCATGAACCCAGCTCCCCAATTATTAACACTGTCATCTTTTTAGGTGTAAAATTGACTTCACTGACAGATGAAGGGTGTCGATGAAATGCCCCTGGACCCCGCTGAGGGCCTATAGGTCCCTGACCCCTTGCACAAAGGAAAATGTATTTAAAATGTATTTAATGTGCAAATCTTTTTGCATGATAGAACCCTAACCCCTTCCTGATAGGATTGTGCGCTTCCATTTATCCTGTTAAAGGATTTACACAGCAAGTACATTGCAACTCTGCGTAATAACATTGTAATTATGCGAGTAGACATGCATTTACTACAATGTAAATACACAGTAATTAGATACACCATGTAAAATTTCAGGAAAACATCGGCAAATCCCACTTAAACAACAATTGTGATACAAATATGTGACATTTTGTCATTAAATAATTCAAAAGTTAGATTTTTTGGTTACTTTTAAAAAGTGGCTACAATCATGGGATCGATGAGAAATGTAAAAACAAGTATCTCTTCGGTATTTATTTCTGTTTTATTTTTTTACAATTAATTGGTTGATTGACAACTAAACAGCTAAACCAAAACCAAACGTCCCTGCCTCTATTAAACGTCAATTCATGGGCTGTATTTAAATAAAGGACATGGCCTGTGTGGAGGTGCTCCTTGATAAAATCTCCTAAAGTGTTTCTAGATCCTAAATAAAGGGGACAGCATGTCTTTCCTGCTTCATACTTCAGACAACACAAATCACACGGCCTCGCACTTCGACTGGTCATCCAGGAAGCTTTTATTGTGAAAACAAAACTCCAGTGCGTTCAGATTTCCAGCTCGATCTTCACATTCATCTCGCTCTCAAACGGCAACAGCAGGGGGCGCACTTCCACGGACAGGAACTTTTTAACCTGGGAGAGGGAGAGGGGAAAGGCTTTTAGGACTGATCCCAGGACAGAGAGTCCAGGTGAGGCCCCAGTGGTTACAGTAGAGGACTGGGAGGGAGGGAAGCAGTGTGGCTGCAGGGGTTAGAACTGAGGAGAGACTGGGAGGGAGGGAGAGGAGGGAGGGAGGGAGGGACAGAGGGAGAGACAGGGATGGAGACTGGGAGGGACGGAGGGAGAGACAGGGAGGGAGAGACAGAGGGATGGAGGGAGAGACTGGGAGGGAGGAGGGAGGGAGGAGGGGGAGACTGGGAGGGGGAGGAGGGAGGGAGACTGGGAGGAGGGAGGGAGACTGGGATGGGACTGGGAGGAGGAGAGAGGGAGGGGACAGAGGGATGGAGGGGAGACAGGGACTGGGAGGGAGGGAGAGAGGGAGGAAGGGAAGCAGTGTGGCTCCAGGGGTTAGAGCCAACGGACTGGGATGGAGGGAAGCCTTTGGTTCCAGTGGGAGCATTACCTGTTGGGGGGCTCGTCCAGTGAAGGTTTTGGGGTCCAGGAGGGTGTCGAGCTGTCCCAGGATGGGAGTGAAGTAGGGGTCAGCCTGAATTCGGGTGATGAGGTCATTGTCTCCGCCCTCCTGTTTGACCACAGCGGCCGCCAGCTGGGACAGGACACGAACCTTCTCATGACAATCCTGCAAAACACACTGGAGATGAGCAGTGACACACACACACCCATACAATCCTGTAAAACACACTGGAGATGAGCAGCGACACACACACACCCATACAATCCTGTAAAACACACTGGAGATGAGCAGCGACACACACACACACCCATACAATCCTGTAAAACACACAGGAGATGAGCAGCGACACACACACCCATACAATCCTGTAAAACACACAGGAGATGAGCAGCGACACACACACACACACCCATACAATCCTGTAAAACACACTGGAGATGAGCAGCGACACACACACACCCATACAATCCTGTAAAACACACAGGAGATGAGCAGCGACACACACACACCCATACAATCCTGTAAAACACACTGGAGATGAGCAGCGACACACACACACACCCATACAATCCTGTAAAACACACTGGAGATGAGCAGCGACACACACACACCCATACAATCCTGTAAAACACACTGGAGATGAGCAGTGACACACACATACAATCCTGTAAAAACACACTGGAGATGAGCAGCGACACACACACACACACCCATACAATCCTGTAAAACACACTGGAGATGAGCAGGACACACACACCCACCCATACAATCCTGTAAAACACACTGGAGATGAGCAGCTTACACACACACACACACCCATACAATCCTGTAAAACACACTGGAGATGAGCAGCGACACACACACACACACACAATCCTGTAAAACACACTGGAGATGAGCAGGGACACACACACACCCATACAATCCTGTAAAACACACTGGAGATGAGCAGGGACACACACACACACCCATACAATCCTGTAAAACACACTGGAGATGAGCAGCGACACACACACACACCCATACAATCCTGTAAAACACACTGGAGATGAGCTGACGACACACACCCCACACACATCCAATCAAAACACACTGGAGATGACCAGCGACACACACCACCCATCACAATGGCCATGATAAAACACACTGGAGATGAGCAGAAGGACACACACACACACCCATACAATCCTGTAAAACACACTGAGATGAGAGCAGCGACACACACACACCCATACAATCCTGTAAAACACACTGGAGATGAGCAGACACACACACACCCATACAATCCTGTAAAACACACTGGAGATGAGCAGGACACACACATACAATCCTGAAGAAAAACACACTGGAGATGAGCAGCGACACACACACACACCCATACAATCCTGTAAAACACACTGGAGATGAGCAGAGACACACACACACACCCATACAATCCTGTAAAACACACTGGAGATGAGCAGACAGACACACACACACACCCATACAATCCTGTAAACACACTGGAGATGAGCAGCTACACACACACACACCCATACAATCCTGTAAAAACACACTGAGAGATGAGCAGCGACACGCGACACCCACCCACACAATCCTGTAAAACACACTGGAGATGAGCAGACACACACACACCCATACAATCCTGTAAAAAACACACTGGAGATGAGCAGAGAGACACACCCCCACACAATCCTGTAAAACACACTGGAGATGAGCAGAGACACACACACCCATACAATCCTGTAAAACACACTGGAGATGAGCAGAGACACACACACACCCATACAATCCTGTAAAACACACTGGAGATGAGCAGGGAAACACACACACACACCCATACAATCCTGTAAAACACACTGGAGATGAGCAGAGACACACACACACCCATACAATCCTGTAAAACACACAGGAGATGAGCAGCGACACACACACACACACACACAATCCTATTAAAACACAAAGGAGATGAGCAGCTTTACACACACACACACCCATAACATTAAAACACACAGGAGATGAGCCTGCACACACACACAGGAGTTACAATCGGGGGTAAAACACACTGAGATGAGCTTGGGACACACACACACACATACAATCCTGTAAAACTGGGAGATGAGCAGGACACATATCCCCAGGAACAATCCTGAAAAACACTGAGAGGAGATGAGAGAGAGTTACACACACACACACACCCATACAATCCTGTAAACACACTGGAGATGAGAGAGATTACACACACACACACCCATACAATCCAGTAAAACATCTGAGATGAAGAGATCAAACCACTGGAGCACTGTCAAAACACACTGAGATGAGAGACTGTCTAACTTAACTGATGACTTTAATATGCAATCAATCTTAAACACACTGAGAAAAGGAACACACACAACAAATACAAACTGTAAAACACTTTGGAGATGAGATTAAGATGCCTGATTAAAATTAAACAAACTGGTTTAATAGATGCAAATGAGTGGGGGGTTAAAAAATTATTGAGATTATTTATTTCTTAGCAGACGCCTTATCCAGGGCCACACAATTGTTACAAGATATCACATTATTTTGAGCATACAATTCCCCATTTATACACACCCATACAATCTGGTAAAACACACTGGAGATGACCTTGCTCACACACACAGCAGTGTCCCCCCAACCTGGGATAAAACACACTGGACCCTGGTCAGCAGTCCAGACACACACCACCACTCCATCCTTAAAAATTTCTGGAGATGAGTAATTGTTTGGAATTATTTTACTAAAATTTCATGGAGTATGGATTCCTTGTTCTCTCTCTCTCTCACTGTATTAGTGCTAAAACACGGAGATGTACCTGTGCTGAATAAACCAATGGCAGATGTAAAACACACAGTACCTGAGCCACACGCTGTCATCCATGCAATCCTCAAACCACACACAGAGATGAGCAGGTCACACACACCCATATGATCAGGGTGATGAGGTGGCAGGGCCAGGCTGCAGCAACAATCCTGTAAAAACACATGGAGATGCGTTTACACACACACACCCATACAATCCTGTAAAGCCTGGGATGAGCAGCGACACACAGTCACACCATACAATCCTAATAAAGGACCAGATCATTTAACCACACACACACAGGGTTTACAATCCAATAAAACATGTGAGATTTTCAGCGCACACAGGACACTTAACAGAGTTCCTGAGACAAACACACTGGAGATGAGCAGTGACACTCTTAGCACAACCTGTAAACACACTGAGAGGATAGGACGGGACTTGGGTTCATTTGATCCTGTAATCATGAGGAGACTTGATGAACACCCTCCATCATCCTGTAAAAGAAGAGATTGACCTACCTGGTTGTTACCAATGAAATCTTTAAAAAATCTGGAAATGGCTCTTAAACCAGCTGTTCACCCTTTAAAATCCTTAAAAAACTGAGATGAACGGTTTCACACACACACCCATACAATCCTGGTAAAACTGCTTGGAGATTGCAAAGGGACACTGCACACAAAATACAATCCTGTAAAACACACTGGAGATGAGCAGCGACACACACACACACAAACAATCAGCCCCAAGCTGCAAGGATCCACCCACTGTAAGCTGCCTCTGCCTTCACCAGGCCATGATGATGTTTAAAGTGACCTGAAAACCTGCAGACCTTTTACAATGTCACTATACAACCTCAGTTATATAGATATATGTGTTCTATGCAAGAGTTATAAAAGATATTGCTGCTCTGTTGAGATTTAAGGGAAAAGAGAAGTAATGCTGAGGTTTTACAATGCATGCAGAGACCTCAGAAAGAATTGAATTGTGTTCAGTCTTGAACAAAAGGGAGAGGGATCTGATCAAACAGGGAAAATCTAGAAAGAGTGCAAAGAGGAGGGAGGGAGGGAGGGAGAGAGGGAGGAGGGGAGGGAGAGAGGGAGGGAGGGAGGGAGAAAAAAATTGGATCTGGAGAGAAAAAGGGGAGGGAGGAGAGAGAAATTCAAACATTCAAAAAGAGGTATTGACAAGAGAGAGAGGGAGTCATTTTTTTGGGAGGGAGGGAGGGAAGGACCAGGGGAGAGACAAATGGAGATTAGATAAAAGGCATTCAGATTGGAGGAGAAGGGAGAGAGGAATTGAGATTTCACTGGGCCTGGAACCAACTCCCAGTAATGTTTTAAAGCAACCCTGGGGATCCTTCAAGAAGCTAACTTGATGAATTCTGGGATCAACAGTAACTAACAACTAAACAGGCAAGATCTCAAGCCATGGTCCTCTCAAAGGGTTCACTCTATGTATGAATGTGCAGCTAGTCAGGGAAGAGCCTCTCACCTTGGGGTCCTTCACCAGCCCCTGAGATGTTCTGAGAAGGTCAGGATGATATCCTCACCAATCTGGTCCTTCTCAAAGGGCTCAACTCTGTATTAATGAGAAGGAGAGGAGAGTTACACCCTCACCAATCTGGTCCTTCTCAAAGGGCTCCAGACTCTGTCGGAATGGAAGATTAGTTGAATGACCCCCTCACCAATCTGGTCCTTCTCAAAGGGCCGGCCTCCAGGTAGATCACAAACCACTGAGCACTGTCAAAAAGGGCAAAGTCAAGGAGACAGGGTCTAAACTTAACTGATGACTTTAATATGCAATCAATCTTAAATTGCAAGAAAAAGGAACACATTGCAACAAATGGTGAAACGCAGGAGGCTTTTTAGACTGCAGATTAAGATGCCTGATTAAAAAAGCACAAACTGGTTTAATAGGAAAAATGAGGGTGGGGGTTAATAAATTATTATTATTATTTTCGAGGTTTAGCAGACACGCCTTTATCCAGGGAGGACACAATTGTTACAAGATATCACATTATTTTTACATACAATTCCCCATTTATACAGTTGGTTTTTTACTGAGCAATCTAGGTAAACGTGGGTGTTTGCTCATGTGTACAGCAGCAGTGGCCCCACCTGGGATTGAACCCACAACCCTCCGGGTCAAGAGTCCAGAGCCCTAACCACTAGAGAAACACTTACAGATTTCTGGCTGTACAGTAATTGTTTGGAATTATTTTACTGCTATTTCATGGAGTATGGATCTCTTGTAGTCTCTAGACTCACCAATTAGTGCCAGCCCCTCCAGATGTACCTGTCCTGAATAAACCAATGGCAGATGTATCTAGTTATTGATTGCGCTTGTCATCCATCTCCCTGTCAAAAGGAATCAGACGGTCTGCTGTGGGTCCATGATCAGGGTGATCCTGTCTGAAGGAATGCAGCAACTGTGCCCAGCTCCTCCAGATCTCCTGTCTGAAGGAATCGCTGGAGCCTGGGATTGCAGCCCTCCAAAAATCTGATCCTGTCTGAAGGAATCAGGACCAGATCATTTAACCAACAGCTGGAAAAGGGTTTGGGGGGAATCAATAATAACGTGATTGCAGCCTTTTCTGTTTTCCTGTCTGAAGGAAGAGTTTGCGAGACAGATTGCAGCCTCTTAGAGATCTCCTCTTCCTGTCTGAAGGAATCACAGCTGTGATTGCAGGACGGGACTCCTATCCTTTGATCTGATCATGAGGCTGTGATTGCAGCCCCTCCCTCCTATCCTGTCAGAAGGATTTCATTCTGTGATTGTCCTCCAGATCTCCCATCCTGTCTGAAGGAATGACCTAGCTGTGTTACCTCCTTCAGAGTCTTTGACTGAAGGAATCTAAAAGCTGTGATTGCAGCCCCTCCATTGAATCCCATCCTGTAAACCAGCTGTTCATTGTCCTTTAAAATTCCATCCCCAGATCTCTATCCTGTCTGAAGGAATCGTATAGCAGGCAATTGAAAATAAATCAATTTCTTTCCTTGGTTTTCTGTTTTAAGGAATTTGCAAAGTTTTTTTTAGCTGTGATTGAGCATGGAGCTCAAGATGAAGGAATCGATTCACAGGCCACCCAAGTGACCCGTGAAAGTGACCTCAAAACCTGTTTGAAGACGGTCACTATACAACCTGCAAGGTAAGACCTCACAAGATGCTCGGCTATATTGTCAAGAGTGTTGAATTTAAATCAAGGAAGTAATGCTGAAACTTTACAATGGATTAGTAAGACCTCACCTAGAATATTGTGGACAGTTCTGACAGGAGTCCTTGAAAAAGATATTGCTGTCTAGAATCACTGCTGGAGAAAGCAGACAGGGAGTCCATGGTTGAAAAGGCATGTCTGGAGACAGGCTGGAAAAGAATTGAACAGTCTTGATGAATGTGAAGATGAAGCTGTCTGGATCATGCTGGACAAGCGGACAAAATCCTAAAAGGTATAGACAATGAAGAAGCTGTCTGGATCACTGCTGAAAAAAAAGAAACAAGGACAGGGGTCCATGAATGGAGATTAGAATGTCTGGATCATTGCTGGACAGAAAATAGAAGAGTCCATGAATTTACACAGAGAATTGTGAGGGGTGGAACCAACTCCCCAGTGCAGACAGGTAGCTGACACCCAGGATCCTTCAAGAAGGCTGTGATCCACCTGGGATCTCGCCTGTCCTGCAGGGTAACAACCAAACAAGCAAGAAGATGACAGCGAATGGGGCCTCCTCTCGTTTGGAAACTTTCTCATGTTCTTATGAATGAGAAGGCTAGTCCTGAAAACTCCCTCACCAATCTGGTCCATTCAAAGGTCTCAAACTCTGTATTAATGAGAAGGCTAGCAGGAATGAAACCCACACCAATCTGGTCCTCATCACAACACCCACTCTCTTCTGCTGAGAAGGGAAGTCCTCAATTTCACCAATCTAGGTCCTCTCAAAGGGCTCCTCCAGGTCCTTCCAGGTTGGCCAGCACACTGATTCTCGGGTGCAGAAAGGGTGGATGGAAAGAGGAAGGAGTGCAGCGGCCTTTCAAAAACATCACGCTTTTGCCAGACACAGGTTCATTAGTGTTCGGCACAGCTCCAAACAGGAAAACACGATGGGATCGCTTCCTAGAGGAAAGGGATGGAGTCGTGCACAAAGTGGACCAGCCACTGACTGTTCAAGAGCCCCACAGCAAATAAACGAAAAGACTGTTTAGGAAAGAACATCGCATTGTTTGATCCAGCCGCTCAGTCTGTCAAGTTTCTTCAAGGTGTAAAAACAAAATAAGATATTTGAAGACAAACCGCGACGATTGACCCAATAGGCTGCAATGGTCCCACCTCAGTCCTTCGCCAACGAGCTGTGGCCACACTGCTTCCGCATGTCCCAGTCCATGTGTTTACCAACTGTGCCCACACTGCCTCCCTTATTCCCAGCTGCTCAGCCCCAAGAAGCCACAATGACCTGCCTGCCTCTGAAATTGGTCCAACTGCTAAGAACACTAGAAAAGGGAATGGAGTTTTGGGGATGCCATGTTATTTTAAACCAGGTGTGTTTTCTCCCGGTCCCTAGAAGGGAGGTTCTAGACAGCCCAAGCTGTGATCATGGTTCCCCTCCAGAGCTGCAGGATCCTGTCTGAAGGAATCGTGATAGCTGTGATTGACCCCCAGATCTCAGCCTCGATCCTGTCTGAAGGAAACGCTCTAGCTGTGATTGCAGGTCCTCCAGATCCTATCCTGTCTGAAGGAATCAGATAGCTGTGATTGCAGCTCCCCTCCAGATCTCATGTCCTGTCTGAAGGTCCTGGATGGCTGTGATTGCAGCTTCCCTCCAGTGGTCAGCTGGGCGAACCTTCAGGGGAAGGAACAGATTGACAGGATTGCAGCCCCAAAAGAGCCTCCAATCCTGTCTGAACTGCACACGAGCCTGATTGCAACACTCCAGACAGGACTGCACAAGAAGGCCTCACAAACTGTGACAGGATTGCACAAGCCCTCCAAACACACGATCAGGACTGCAAAAGAGCCTCACAAACACAGGGACAGCCCTCAAAGATCTCCTCAACCACACTGACAGGGACTGCACAGCTGTGATTGCACAAACACCAGACAGATCCTGTCTGAAGGCCTCACAGGGCTGTGATTGACAGGTCCTCCAAGAGCCTCACAAACCTGTCTGACAGGTCCAAGACAAGAGCCTCACAAACACCTCCAGGACTGCACATCCTGTCTGGAAGGAACACTGACAGGACTGCACAAGAGCCTCCAGAACACACTGACAGGACTGCACAAGAGCCTCACAAACTGTGATTCCAGGACTCCAGAAGAGCCTGTCTGAAACACACTGATAGGACTGCACAAGAGCCTCCAACACACTGACAGGTCTGAAGGAACAAGAGCCTTACAAAGCCTCCAGACAGGATCCTGTCACAAGGAATCACAAACACACTGACAGGACTGCACAAGAGCCTCCAAACACACTGACAGGACTGCACAAGAGCCTCACAAACACACTGACAGGACTGCAAGAGCCTCACAAACACTGACAGGACTGAAGGACAAACAGGACTGCACAAGAGCCTCACAAACACACTGACAGGACTGCACAAGAGCCTCACAAACACTCCAGACTGCACAAGAGCCTCACAAACACACTGACAGGACTGCACAAGAGCCTCACAAACACACTGACAGGACTGAAAGAGCCTCACAAACACACTGACAGGACTGCACAAGAGCCTGGACAAACTGACAGGACTGCACAAGAGCCTCACAAACACAGGAGCAAGAGCCTAACAAACACACTGACACTGCACTAGAGCCTCACAAACACACTGGACAGGACTGCACAAGAGCCTCACAAACACAGGACTGCACAAGAGCCTCACAAACACACTGACAGGACTGCACAAGAGTGATCACAAACACACTGACAGGACTGCACAAAATCACAAACACAGGACTGCACAAGAGCCTCACAAACACATTGACAGGACTGCACAAGAGCCTCACAAACACAGCACCTGCACAAGAGCTGAAAACACACAGGACTGCACAAGAGCCTCACAAACACACTGACAGGACTGCACAAGAGAGTCACAAACACAGTGACACTGCACAAGGATTATCCTGGATTAGTGAAGGAGAGGCCAAGAGGGATACAAACACACTGACAGTACTGAGTCTTTAATATTCCAGGAAACTGCAGGACTGCCCAAGACTGAGTCTGGCCTCAAAGCCATCACGCTTTTGGGTCAAGGTCTAGACATATTTCTCAGCCCAAAAGGAAGGACAAACGGACTGATCAAACACGAGTCCTGTGCAAGGAAACACAGGAAACAAAATATCCTGCCCTGGATTACTGTCCCACCC
Organism: Huso huso; assembly: GCA_036884735.1. Classification (NCBI taxonomy): domain Eukaryota; kingdom Metazoa; phylum Chordata; class Actinopteri; order Acipenseriformes; family Acipenseridae; genus Huso; species Huso huso. Next base: position 17,090,891 of record CM072692.1, on the reverse strand, counting down.
CACCTCTCCAAATAAACAAAAAGAAAACACGTACTGTTTGAATCCAGCCATTTCTGTTACCAGTCATTTCAAGCTTCAACCTTAAAAAAAAAAATAAGATATTTGAAGATAAATGTGACAGATTGACCACTTCCTCAATGGTCCCACCTGAAGTCCTTCTACCAGCTCCTTCTGGGCAAGTACCTCCCTCTGTCCCAGTCCATCAGCTTTACCAACTGGAACACACTGCCTGTTTATTCCCAGCTGCTCAGCCCCAACCACTTGGCAACACAATGTGCCAACCTCTCAGTCTTTCTCCAACTGCTGGCCTCCACACTACCAGGTTGATTAGTCCTTCAGCCTCTCATTTACCAGGTCCACATTTCCCTCCCCGTCCCTGGCTGCAGTGAGGTAGGACAGCGGTCAGGGGCATCATGGTTCCCCTGAAAGAGCTGCAGGAAGCTGACTCATGCTCTGGGGACTTCCTTTCAAGGAAACTGCTCACGCTCTTCAATCTCCAAATTCCTCATGTCCATGCAGAGTCCTGGATCTTTAGACAGGACGCTTCCCCACGGTGGGCTTTCAACTCTGGCCTTCAGGGCAAAAAGGAACAGATTGGACAGGAGGACACAAGAGCAAAGAGCCTCAAAACAAACAGCACTGACCCTTACTGCACAAGAACCTCACAAACACTAACCTTGGCATAAAAGCCGATGAAACCCTTACTGGACCAGAACCACACTTCATTCTAACTTGGCTCACTGATGAAACCCTTACTGGATCACAGAACCACACTTCATTCTAACCTTGGCTCACTGGACAGGAAACCCTTAAGGACCAGAAACACACTTCAGGATTCTAACCTTGGCTCAGCGAGGAAACACTTACTGGACCAGAACCACACTTCATTCTAACCAAACACACTGAAACAGGACTGACCAGAACCACACTTCACTCTAACCAAACACATGAAACCCTTACTGGACCAGAACTGCACAAGAACCTCACAAACACCTTCACCAGAGCCTGAAAACCTTTACTGGATCAGAACCACACTTCATTCTGACCTTGGCTCAGCAATCACAAACACCTGACTGGACCAGAACAAGAGCCTCACTTCACTCTAACCTTGGCACACTGACAGGACTGCACAAGAGCCCTACAAACACACGATGAAACCCTTACTTGATAGGACTGATCAGAACCACACTTCACTCTGACCTTGGGCTCACAATGAAACCCTTACTGGATCAGAACCACACTTCACTCTTACCTTGGCTCAACAATGAAACCCTTACTGGACCAGAACCACACTTCACTCTAACCTTGGCTCAGCGATGAAACCCTTACTGGATCAGAACCACACTTCATTCTTACCTTGGGACTGCACAAGATGAAACAGGACTGGATCAGAACCACATCAGGACTGCACAAAAACAGGATATCAAACCCACAAGGAAAACAAAAAAGAGATCAAACAAGGAGGTTCACAAAACAAACATGACAGGACTGCACAAGTTCTTAAAATCACAAACATTGCAGCAAGCCTGCCTCCACTGGACAGGAAAATCCCTCCTCCTAAACGGACAGGACATCCAAAAGCCTCACAAACACTCCTGATTAGGATTACAAGAGCCCTACAATTTAGCAGGACTTTATCCAAGGAGACTCACAAACACAGGAGACGGTGTGTGAACTATGCATCAGCTGCAGAGTCACTGACAACTACGTCTCACCCGAAGAGCACGGAGCACAAGGAGGTGAAGGACTGCTCAAGGGTCAACACAATGAGTCAGTGGCTGAGGTGGGATTTGAACTGGGGTCCAATTTATTTTCACACGCTGTTTATTTTAGACGCTGTTTAAAAGTATTTTTTTCACAGTAAAACAGGGTTTAAAAAGAGCTGCATATCAACAGGACTCTCAGTACTGCCTCTCCAGCTGCACAAGAGCCTCACAAACACACTGACCTGCACGAGCTGTATTTACACACATACCTCTTCATAGAGCCTCACAAACACGCTGCACAAGAGCACAAACCGATAAATCATCTCCTGAGAGCACGTTTTTATCACCAAACTCCTGGGACAGGACTGATCACGCCAATCCAGGACCGCACAAAAGTCGTTATTTTATTACTGTAACATCTCAAAACGACAGGACTGCAGATGTCTGACAGGATGTTCTTTGAGCCCCTGGATGACAGAACCGCACAAGCTATCTTGTTTGTGTATGTCCGTGTTATCTATGTGGTGTCGGGTCAGTATTCATGAGATGACGCCCCTTTTTTTTTTCTCGGCAAAATCAGCCAATCGGTCTCACTCGGCCATTGAATGGTTTTTCTGGCTTTTTCCCGGAGTACAAAAAACGACTAGAGACCTGTTTTTTTTTGGTTTTGATGATGTCGGACAGGGTCCGTATTCACCACGATAACGGACTGCTTAGAGGGTTGAACAGAAAAATGTAATTTCCTGAGTTTGGAATAAATGTTTGCTGTAGACAGATTTTTGGAGTTGTGTGCGAGGACCCCGAGCTGATGCTCATACACGTCTCCTGTTTTAAAAGGATCTGCAGAACGCTGGTGGACTGCTCAGGGCAGCGCACAGTGAGCGGTGCTCACAGTGTTGTCTCCCACGTAGCAGGGACGTGGCTCCCAGGTGGATGATCCCTGATCCCTAGGACAGAATTGCCTTGGGACAGCAGTGGCTGAAGGACCAGAACCGCCATCACGTCATGATGAAACCGCTTCTCAGAACCACCTCCTCCTTTGGCCGCCATCTTGAAATCAATCAGCATTCTAACCTTGGCTCTCCATACTCCTGGATCTGCTCTTTCTGTGAAATCGGACCAGGCTCCAGCTGAAAACCCTAGGAAGCAACACAACCTGGCTTTTAAAACCTTTACTGGACTTCAAACTCGAACCTGGAGCAATGAAAAAAAGTGTCAGGTTTCTTGATGTACAGGATTTTAGGAGGCATGAACAAATGTGTAGTCAGCAATGAAAGAGAGAGAAGAGAGAGAGAGAGAGAGAGAGAGGAGAGAGAGAGAGAGAGATTGTTACCCAAAGTTATGCCAACCAAAGCACATTTTGAATTTGAATTTGAGAGAGAGAACCACAGAGAGCGAGAGAAAGAAAGAGGAAGAGAGCGAGAGAGAGAGAGACAGAGAGAGCAAACATTGAGAGACAGACGAGAGCGAGAGGGACAGAGAGAAAGATCCTGAGAGAAAGAGGAAGAGAGAGAAATTCTGAAAGAGAAACAGAAGGAAAGATTGAGCCTGCCTCCCTTTGAGCCTCCTCCTAAAATCCCTCATCCAAAAGAGACCTCCTGACAGAGCTTAATTTACAGAGACTAGTGAAATGCAGAGAAGAGACTTAAAGAGGAAGAGGTGAAGTGAGCAGGGTCACAAGAGTCAGAGAGAGGAGAGTCCACTTATAGAGCAAGAGAGACAGAGAGAGAGAAAGATTTTTTTTCAAGAAACAGAGAGAAAGTCTCTGCATATAAACAGGAAGAGATCTCCAGAGAGACAGTATTTATCAGAGACCGTGAGAGAGATCCAGTGAGAAAATCTCTGACAGCGTTTAGAGAAAGGAGGAAGAGAGCAAGAGAGATTATTGTAGAGAGAAGCGAGACAGATGTTTCAGATGTTCTTTTGAGTGAGAGACAGTCTTGAGATGTCTTGAGCATCGAGAGAGACGGGTCAGAGACAGAGAAATGCTTTTTTTTTTCTCCTGTTACACTGTCCCCAGTATGAGCAAAATCAGGGACACGTGAAAACCCCCCAAACTGGCCAATCAGGCCACAACATTAAAAGCTAATTTCTTTGACTTAGAAGAACTGCCAGTTCTGTTAGGAGAGGAGCAGCAGACAGCAGAAGCTGCCCAGCATGTAGCTGCCTGCCATTTCAGCCAGAGAGACAGTGAGGAGACAGACCCTGGTGAAGCGATCCTCCTTGTGTCTCATCACAGTAGTGAAGCTTGAGATTTCTCACTGTGACACCAAACACTGAGACCGTTTTGTTTCATTGATTCATCAGGGCTTTCATTTCAACACAACTTTAGGACACTTCAAACTCGCTACAGCGTGATCAGTCGTGATCAGTCATGTGCTGTAAGCCTGCTCATTTCAAAACTGCTTTTACAGGAGTCAAGCTGCCTAAAGGCTCACTGGTATATTAATCAACGGAGAGTTGCTCCTGTGTGACTAACCCCAGGCATTCTCCTGGGCTGACCGGAGATTATTTTTAACACAGGAGATGGAGGGAGCTCCTCTATCTCCTGCTTCACTGATCACAGCTCAGGAGCTGCTCTCTCTGCAATGCTGTCACTGCCAGCTCAGATATCACTGCCCAGGACAGACAGAGCTCTGAAAGAGGAGACCGCTCCAGAGATTACTCTATAAATAATTCTAATCACTGCCCAGGATACACAGAGCTCTGAAAGAGGAGACCGCTCCAGAGATTACTCTATAAATAAATCTAATCACTGCCCAGGATACACAGAGCTCTGAAAGAGGAGACCTCTCCAGAGATTACTCTATAAAGAAAATCTAATCACTGCCCAGGATACACAGAGCTCTGAAAGAGGAGACCGCCCAGAGATTACTCTATAAATAAATCTAATCACTGACAGCAGGATGCCCACAGAGCTCTGAAAGAGGAGACAGACCCAGAGATTATCCTCCTATAAATAAATCTAATCACTGCCCAGGATACACAGAGCTGAAAGAGGAGACCGCCCAGAGATTACTCTATAAATAAATCTAATCACTGCCGGGATACACAGAGCTCTGAAAGACAGGAGACCGCTGCCAGAGATTACTCTATAAATCAAAATCTAATCACTGCCGGGATACACAGAGCTCTGAAAGAGGAGACCTCTATCTCCAGAGATTACTCTATAAATAAATCTAATCACTGCCCGGGATACACAGAGAGCTCTGAAAGAGGAGACCTCTCCAGAGATTACTCTATAAATAAATCTAATCACTGCCCAGGATACACAGAGCTCTGAAAGAGGAGACCGCTCCAGAGATTACTCTATAAATAAATCTAATCACTGCCCAGGATACACAGAGCTCTGAAAGAGGAGACCGCTCCAGAGATTACTCTATAAATAAATCTAATCACTGCCCAGGATACACAGAGCTCTGAAAGAGGAGACCGCTCCAGAGATTACTCTATAAATAAATCTAATCACTGCCCAGGATACACAGAGCTCTGAAAGAGGAGACCGCCCAGAGATTACTCTATAAATAAATCTAATCACTGCCCAGGATACACAGAGCTCTGAAAGAGGAGACCGCTCCAGAGATTACTCTATAAA
>CM072692.1:17076519-17085090 GCA_036884735.1 Huso huso | reverse complement strand
TGCCGGAGTCAAGCACAAGAGGGGGCGCAGCGGTCCGGCGAGCGAGACCCGAGGTCGCTGTGTTAAGCGCGGAGAGCGCATAAAGCGCAGAGAGTGGCTTCTCCGCCCCGTTAATTTTCGCTGCGGGGATCAATTCTCAAGCCTGCTCCTCGGACGGGCGTTCGGAACGGTGCCGACGATCCCAGAGCGCAGAGAGGTCTCTGCCAAGGAAGGCGCGCGGGGGCACTCGCGTGCCGTTCGGCGCGAGAGGTCCGGTAGGGCTTAGGCTAACCGCGAGGCGCCTGTGGTCGCTGCCAAACGGTTGCGTGAACCGTACAGAGGAGTTTGGTTTAAGAAACACACACGAGAGGTCTGGTAAGCTGGGAAGCGCCGCTGCTGCCAGAGAGGGCCTTCTCTACCTCTCTGTCCGCCGGTTGCTCACCGGCGAAAGCCGCCAGAAATGAGCCTGCTTTCATCTTCTGGTCTGTCGGTTCTGGTTTGTCAAACTGATTCTCTTTCTTTCCTCCTTCCCAGACTTGGAACGCTGGCTCTCAACAGCATTCCTGGGCGCTATGCCCAACAGTCCCCGTGAAGAGTTTGACACACCTGGAGCGTGCCAACGATCCCAGGAGCACAGAGAGGTTCTTCTATAACGAGAGAGGTCTGGCAAAGCACGGGAAGCGCTGTAAAAGCAGCGAGGTCTGGTAAAGCCGGGTCGCTGGTCGGGCCATCGGGTTTTTCGGCGGTCCCTCCCTTCGCTTCAGCTGGCGAGCGACCCAAGGTCAGTATTGTGTGGTCTGACCATTGTAAAAGTAATCGGAGGTCTGGTATTGCAGTAAAGCGGTGGTTGCCGCTCGGCCACTCCAGGGGCGTCGCGCGGTCCCTCCCGCCTAGCTTTCGGGCGAAACAGACCGGGTCAGCATTGTGTGTTTGCGCGCACACAGAGGTCTCGGGTGCCGGGAAGCTTAAAGCACGAAGAGAGGCTCCCCACCTGCCTGTCTGGCCGGTTACTTCTGCTCGGCGTAGGAAAGCAGCAGGAGAGCCCGCTTTCTATCTTTCTGTCTGTCGTCTTCGTCGCAACTCCCCTTTCAGATATTCTGGGAACTGTGCCTGGCTCAGCGTTCTGGCGCTATGCCAACGGCCGTTCTGGGAACTGCAGTCGACTCTCAAAATAGCATTCCGGCGCTATGCCAACAGAGTTTGGAGTAATAATAAAAGCATTGTAAAGCCTCTGCTGCCTCAGAGAGGGCCTGGTAAAGCACGGGAAGCTTTGCAAAGCGGAAGCGAGGTCTGGTAAAGCCGGGTTGCTGGGTCGGCCACGGGGCGTTGTGTGCAGTCCTCCGTCTAGCTGCGAGCGCACCTAAGGTCAGTATTGTGTGTGGGTCTGAGCACGGTAAAGCACACGGAGGTCTGTTGGTTGTAGTAAAGCCGTAGGTTGCTGCCTGGCCACGAGGGGGCCAGCGTCCCTCCGCCTAGCTGCGTAGCCAGACCCGCGGTCAGTATTGCGTTTGTGCGGCGCGACAGAGGTCTGGTAGCACGGGAAGCTGCTTATAAAATAGAGAGGGCTCTCTACCTCGCCTGTCTGGTAAAGTATAGGGAAGCACAAAACACAGAGAGGGCTCCATCTACCTCTGTCTGACCCCCTTTAATAGCCAGCCCCTTCCTGCAGAACGGCTGGTTTACCTTGCCTTCGGGGCCTTAAACCCCTTTTCCCCGGCGAAAAACCGGCGCCATTCGATTGGGGTCCAGGAAGTCGGTCGCCGCGGCCGCTGAGGGGGCGCAGCGCTGCTGTCCGCCAGCGAAGCCGACCTCGGCGGCTGCCGGTGTTAAAGCGGAGAGGCATGGGCTGCAGAGAGGCCTTCCGCCTCTCGGCACTTCGCGGGGACCGACTTCTGCTCTGTCTCGGGACGGCTCGAACGGTGCCGACATCCTCAGAGCGAGAGGTCTGGCCGGTTGCAGGGAAGGCGCGCGCTGGGGTACCGCTGGGCGTTGCTCCGGCGCGGAGAGGTCCGTCAGAGGCGAGGGCTAACTTCAGGGCGCCGGTGGTCGCCATGCCCGGCTGGCGCGGAACCGCGCTGTGAGGAGTTTGTTTACAAACACACACGGAGAGGTCTGGCAAAGGCTGGGAAGCTGCCGCTGGCTGCCAGAGAGTACCTTCTACCTCTTAACCGGCTTCGTTATTTTCCGCCATGAGGGAAAGGCCGTAAAGCGGGGAGAGGCCTGCTTTCTATCTTTTCTGCCTGTCGGTTCTGTTTGTCAAACTGACTCTTTCTTTTCCCCTCCTCTTTCCCCAGATATTCTGGGGAACTGTGCTGGCTCAAATAGCATTCTCATGCTAAGCCAACAGTCCTCGTAAGAGTTTGATTAATAATTCTGGGAGCGGTGCCAACGATCCTGGAGAGCACAGAGAGGTCTTTCTTATGCACGCAGAGAGGTCTGTAAAGCACGGGGAAGCGTTGTAAAGCGCAAGAGCGAGGCCCGGTGCTCGGCCGCTATCGGGCCACGGGCGCCAAGTGTATGTCCCTCCAAGCCTAGCTGCGAAGCAGAACCTACAAGGTCGTATTGTGTGGTCTGACCATTGTAAAGCACGCTGAGGTCTGGTATTGCAGTAAAGCGTAGGTTGCCGCCTGGCCACGAGGGGGCGCCACAGGCGGTCCCTCCCGGCCTAGCTGGCGAGCGACCGGCGGTCAGTATTGGTGTGTTTGTGCAAGGCGCACAGAGGTCTGGTAAAGCCGCCAGCGCAAAAGCACAAGAGAGGGCCTCTACCCGCCTGTCTGTCGGTTACTTTCTGCTCGGGCGAGAGCAGCAGGAGGCCTGCTTTCTCTATCTTTCTGTCTGTCGCTCTGTTTGTGCAAATTCCCCTCTTTCTCAGGATATTCTGGGAACTGTGCCTGGCTCAGCACCTCCTGCGCCAACGGGCCGTTCTGGGAACTGTGCCGACTCTCAAAATAGCATTCCGGCGCAGAGCCAACAGAGCTTGAGCAATAATAGAAAAGCATTGTAAAGCCTGGGTTGCCAGAGAGGTCTGGTAAAGCACGGGAAGCTGCCAGCCGCATGCAGGTCTGGTAAAGCCGGGTTGCTGTCGGGCCACGGGGCGCTGTGGTGCAAACCTCCCGCCTTAGCTGCGAAGCCATCCAAGGTCAGCATTGTGTGGTCTGGAGCATTGTAAAGTACACGGAGGTCTGTTATTGTAGTAAAGCGTAGGTTGCTGCCTGGGCCACGAGGGGGCGCTGCGTCCTCCGCCTAGCTGCTATGCAGCGAGACCCCAAGGTCAGTATTAGGGCGAAAGGTAAGCACAGAGGCTGGTCTGGTAAAGCACGGGAAGCTTATAAAGCCGCGAGAGAGGGCTCCCTCACTCGCTCTGTCTGGGTGGTAAAGTATAGGGAAGTATTTGTAAAACACAGAGAGGGCTCCATCTACTCCTCTGTCTGACCCCCTTTTTATTAATAGCTCCCTTCCTGCAGGCTGGTTTACCCTTTTGCCCCTTGGGAGAACAGACCCTTTGCCTGTATAAGAAGGTTTCTTTTTATTGTATTATTTTTTAGAACGGACATTATCTTCAAACAGAGTTGCTGAGAGAGAGAGATTTGCACAATAACACGGACACGCCCAATAATGCAACACAAGCCTTTACAATCAACCCTAATGTACTTCCCTACCAGACTCTCTGTGCTTTACTACCAACCGCAAGTAAGTGTCCCTGTAGTGATATCTCTCAGCTCGCTCTCAGAATTGTTAATCAAACTATTAAAAGGACTGTTGGCGCAACGCCCAGAATTCTGTTTCAGTTCCTGGAAAAGGGGGGAAGGGGAGGGGAGAAACAGTCAGTTTGACAAACTGAACTGACAGATAGAATGGTAACAGAGAAGCAGGCCTCTCCCAAGCCGAAAGCAGAAAGTAACCCGACAGACAGAGAGTGTAGGAGCTCTCCTGCTTTAATGACGCCCCCCTCCTCAGATATTCTTGGGAACTTAGCTCTCACAAATAGCATTCTTGGGCATTTGGTGCCAAGGGTCTGGGAGCTGTGCCAACAATCCTGAGAGCAGGGAGACACTGGGAAGCATAGTATATTCCACACAGGTTTAGCATCCCAAAGCGAGAAAAGCATTGTAAAAGCGTGGCTGCTGTCTTCGACCACGAGGGGGCTGCTTTTATAAATTTCCTTCCTGCAGGCTGGTTTTACCTTGGCCCCCTATATGGGGAGGAAACAGTCAGTTTGACAAACTGAACTGACAGATAGAATGGTGGGCCAGGACAGCAGGCCTCTCCTGCGCCGAGCAGAGCAACCGACAGACAGAGAGAGGTAGGAGCCTCTCCCTGCTTTACGACGCTCCCTCCCTCAGATAAGCTCCTGGGAACTTAGCCTCACAAATAGCATTCTGGGCATTGGGCGCCAAGGTCTGTAGGAGCAGCTACCAATCCTGGAGAGCAGGGAGACACTGGGAAGCATAGTATAGCTCCACACAGGTTTAGTATCCCAAAGCCGAGAAAGCATTGTAAAGCCGCGGGTTGCTGTTCGACCACGAGGGGGCGTTTTTTATAAATGCCCTGCAGGCTGGCCTACCTTGGCCCTCCTTATATGTAGTAGTTAACACAGTGCTACATATAGCGATTGACCCTCGGCTGCTATAGCACTTACAGGACCGGCTACATGTAGCAGGGCTATACAGCAAGAAATCATCTTTAGTGCTGCTACATGTAGCACTATGTAAAATCGACCTGCCAGGATGGGGCGCCTCGCGGCAATAAGACGCATTGTGCCAGCATGTAAAATGAAATTACGCTTTCCTGTGGTAACTCCAAATCGCTACCATACAAATGCAATTAAATAACAAATGCCAATAATTTTAATAATAATTTTAAACATAAGCTAGCATTACCTTTCTCTTTATGTCCCGACATTGTAGTTTGTAAGCTTGTTGATGGAGATGGACTCTTTCATTCCCGCTTTGTTGCACCCTTGTAGATCGCATATTATTAGAATTTGTCTCGCTATTGTCATTGCTTCATCTTTGTCCAGTATTTTCTACCTGATTCTCCTTGTCGCATCTGACCCTTCGCCAGGTAAACGCCGTGAGTTCATACATACAAAGACCAAAACAATAAAGTAGTTATGTAAAATACAGATGCTACACTTAGCATGCATATGTAGCTTTCTGGGACAGTTGACATATAGCACTCCTCCAGACTTATATGTAGCGGGTCGCTTCAGGTTGATGGTTAACCGAAGTGAAAAGGATATAATCAAAACGGGATGTCAAACTACATATATAGTACAGGAGGCGAAGTCTGCAAATCCTGCCTCGATGAAGCCCAGTCAATGTAAGTATTTGTTTACTCTTTTGATTGCCCACTGGTTTGCTAGGTTAGGTGACAATGGCAAACACAACAGCAATTATTGGGAGAAACTACAACAAAATGTTACCACTTTGATATTAATGCTTTAATGGTTTTAGTTAGTGTATACAGTGCATTGTTGTTGTATATTGTATTTTTATTTGCATGCCTCTGTGGTCTTTGTCCAGAAGATATAGAAGAGTACACAGGAAGATGCTGTACACCGTGGCAATTTCTTGTGTAAAAAGTAATATTCTCGCTTTTATTAACATGTATATATATGCTATTGTCATGGGAGAACTGGATTGATATTAATGGAGAATGATATTTTTGTGTCATTAAAATAAACAGTTAAAGGAGGAACGAGAGGAAAAACAAGGAAAAAGAGGAGAATTTGCTGGAAAAAGATTGCAAATCTTCAACCAAAATCAGTGACTGGCAAACGGACCACAGGTATGCATTTATATAAACATGCATAACAAGAAAATGTAGTTGGAATGCATAGTTTTCATTGAAAACCGTAAAAATAATATTTATTTTTTGGTTATAGGTTACACCCACCGAAATACTTCAGGAGCGTAGATCAAACCATAGAGCTTACTCAAAACAGAGAACTCAGTGTCACTTATTCAAACAAGGTGTGTTATTATCATTATTATTATTTTTACATAGATTATAACACAAGCAAAACGTGTGGATAATATAGATAATATATAATTGTCGACAGCTGTTTCAGCATGCACTTGTATACCACGGTTGACTTGCTACTATAAAAAGAATGACAGTACCCCATTTTTATTGTTTTATTGGTTCTAAATATTTTGTTTTAATCAAATTCCGCAGGGGAAACTTGTAGAGAAAAATAGTGGACGTTTTGGATCGACTTTCTTTATTCTTCAAGAAACAAGGTGAGACATTTAAATCCTCATAACATCCAGATTGTCAGTTGTTTGTTATTTTCTGACAGCTTAGGTTTCTTGTAATGCCAGTCGTTTCCTGTCTTACTCAACTAAATTTCACATGGTAGAAACAAATAGGAGGGAAATGTAATGCCAAATGCTATATAAAAAACATAAAATCTGTTGAATCCGCCTTTTGATCGCCATACTTCGCTCCTTAAGACACCTTTGGATGAATCGGCTGTACAATTATTTGTTTTAAGATAACTCTATATGTTATTGTGGACGAAAGGGTTACATATAAATATATTCTTTTCCCTCGATAACATAAATGAGTTGATATTAATTCACTGGTAAATATTTGATCTGTCAAATAAAATATAGCACTACTGATCCGGATGTATGTCATTGATCCCAGGAGAAAATGTTGTTGTATTTAATTGACTTTAGTATTTTGAATTTTGTTGAATACCGTAAATTTAGTTAATTCGATTTGATACTGTAACATTTTTGTTGAATATCTTTGATAGATTACTTTATATAATATTGTATTTTTGGTAATCTGAATCTAATGATCAGCTTGTCTAGGACTGCACGCCGGTCGAATTGTGGTTAAAATGACGCGAGTTAGGTTGCAACAGTGGATGGCTATTTTTAAAAATGTTGATTTGCACTTAATTAGATAAGTTTGTTTACTGCATCGATTTTACATAAAGTTTTTACCCAAGCATCAGATAAGCATTTGTTTGTATTGTTTGGATCATGGGCATTATTTAAAAAATACCATGCTTAAAACAATACATACTTTGATGTTAATTTTAACTTGTATAAGAAATGTTCACACTAGTATCTTTATAAATGCCCCTTCCTGCAGGCTGGCTTACCCTTGGCCCTGGGAGTGGGGGCCGAATGTCTATATATATATAGTCATTTGAAACCCAACTAGAAGACTGACATTGAGAGAGGTGTCTGATGAGTCAAGATATGGGACTCACAAAAAAAAACAAGTATGTATGATCTATTTATTTTTTGTATGAATATAATTTGTATTTATTACTTTAAAACAAGTTTAGTGTCTTACATTTCTTTTTTTAAAGACTTGTCTGTTTTATCACACCTCTGTTTTATCAGACTTTTTTTTCTTTTTTAATGTATTTTGTTTTGTATATTATTTGTTTTTGTTTGTCTTATAATAGTCCTGTTTATGCTCTTGGACCTCCATCTCTGCCTTTTCAAATACGGGTCCATATTTTTGCACACATATTGACAATGAAACTAATCTCATGTTGTCCTGCCCTGACGTTGATGGGAATTCCTTTTAGAAAATCTTTACATTACCTGGAGACTGGACCACAGGGTAATGTTTGAATTTGGAAGGAAAGACGCTCTAAAAAACGGAATTGGATCAAGAAAGACGACGACTGTTGTCTCGCTTCTTCACAAAGTCACACTTGCAGACAAAGGAGCCTATGAGTGTTACATCAAACAAGGAAACAAGCCCCAGAACTTCTTTAAAAAAATCATATTGACTACTTCTAGACTTTCCTATGACCATCCCCACAGTCTTTCTAATTTGTATTAAATCGCATGAACATTACCACAGACTTTTCTATGACAAACCGCATAGGAACACGATTAAACCAGAAAACGTGGAAAGAGTCATAATTGAATGGGACCATATTGCAATTGTAATATTTATATTTGTCATTGTAGTAGGAGGTGTATTTTATATAAGAAATAATAAAGTAAACCAAAATGCATATCATTCTTTTAACTGTGTTGTATTGATGTATGATTTTTCTGTTGCCTGTCTGATTAAGAGACCACTTGTATGGAAGGTGGACAATGGCATGGTATATTTTATTTTTATGTAACAAAATAATAAAGTAAACCAAAATGCATATATTCTTTAACTGTGTTGTATTTGTATGATTTTTTTCTTGTTGCGCTCTGTTAAGACAGTTAAAGAATGGGAATGCCAGGTACACAATGATATTGAGTAAGAGTAAGTCTATAAAGACAGTTTTGGCCATCCTAGACTATCAGTACTATAAACGATAGTTGTCCCATGTCTAGAGACGTGTTGCGGTATACCAGACTGCCTAATGTTAATTTTAATTTTAATTTTAATTTTAATTTTTAATTTTTAATTTTAATTTTTTTTAATTTTAATTTTAATTTAATTTTTTAATTTTTAATTTTAATTTTAATTTTAATTTTAATTTTAATTTTAATTTTAATTTTTTAATTTTAATTTTAATTCAATTTTAATTTTAATTCTTCAATTTTAATTTTAATTTTTAATTTAATTTTAAATTTTAATTTTAATTTTAATTTTTTAATTTTAATTTTAATT
>CM072692.1:17054019-17066519 GCA_036884735.1 Huso huso | reverse complement strand
AACGGAGAGCCTGGGTAACCCTAACCCTTCCGGGAGGTCGGCGCGGAACCCCCTGCCTTTCCCTGATCCCGGCCGGAACCCTTTGGGATTCCATGAAATGGGAGAGCCATGGCCCCCCAGGGCAGGGAATGGATGAGGCCACATTGGAGTGCGCGCCTTGAGGTCGGGCGGAACGGAGCTGCCAGGCCCCGGGATGGATGCCCCCAGCTATGCACGGATGAACAGCTTTAGGAGGTCCCCCCTTTTGAATGCTGAATGCCCCGGTGCACGGAACGTGATGCCCCCCCGGGCTGGAGTTCCGCGAGGTCGGCGAATTGAACGCCTGCTCGCCCCCCCGGTGCACGGGTGTTATGAGGCCGGGCTGGAGTTCCGCGAGGTCGGGCGTGGAACCCCTGCTCGCCCCCCCGGGAGTCATGAGGCTGGGCGGGAGAACCGCATGAATTCATGAAATGCACCCCCCTCGTCCCCGGGTGCACGAGTGTTACGGGTCCGGGCTGAGATCCGCGAGGTCGGAACACCTGCACAAGGGCCGCGGGAGACCCGAATTCAGAAGCAGCCCCGAGGGCCGAAATAGCCGGTAGTTCAGCCGCCCGCCGTTGCAGCATCTCGCCGGGACCAGACGGGACCTGGTCATGTGTTTTTGGGTAACATGACCAGAGTCCCGCCCAACCTTTGAAGTGGAAGGATGGCCGCCGGCCACAGCGGGAGGGGCTTAACTCGCTATTTTCAAACTCGGGCGGAAGCAGCAGGAGGCCCCCCATTCACGGCTAACCCCCCGCGAACCCCCGCTGACCGATCGGTGCCGGTTTAGCGCCCCAGGCCGGGGATTTTAGCCAGCAGCGGGGCGACGACCTCTAACATTCCCCCCCCGAGCTGCCCGAAAGTAAGGCCGGGACCCGCCTGCTGGGGAAAAATTAATTACCTGCACGCCCCCCGGGTGCACGGGTGTTATGAGTCCGGGCTGGAGTTCCCCGCCCCCGCCCGGTGAACAGTTGCACGGCGAAGGCCCCTGTCCTTAACCCCTTTAAGAGTCCCGTCCATTAAATGTACATCACCTGTTTGGCAGTTGGGTGGAGTTAGAGGTCAAAAACACCTGCTCGCCCCCCCCCCAGAGCTGCAGGCGAAAGAATCAGATTTTTTATGGTGGAAATGCACGAGTAACAGCATTTGCTTGGTGCATGAATACAGGTTTTGGGGTTAGTGAGTTCAAAAACACCTGGAGTCGACCCCCCCAAATACTTGAAAAGGTGTTTTTGAAGAGTTTTGAAATGCGGATTTTTTAGCAATTTCAAATAAGAGTAACAGCAACAGCCTTTAACTTGAGCCCCGGTGTTTTAAATATTTTCCACCAGTAGATGGCAGCAGCCCTAAGAAGTGGAGTCGATAACCATTGAAATACTTGAAAAGTACATTTGTTATGAGGCATTTGAAGCCAGTTTTGGCAGGCTCTCCAAGAATCAGCGAATGTGGTAGGTGGCTGAAAATTGCTACAGAGTACCTGTAGGACATGCAGATAATTGGTTGAAAAGCACAGGTTGCTGGGCCTTTCGTTCCGACGCTGCCCCTGTCCTTCGATGCCACTTCTAAGTGCACTGCAGGCCCCTTGAAAAGTACATTTGGAAGAGTTTTGAAGCCATGCAAGCAGGTAGAAACACCATTTCAAGGGCTGTGGTATCAGACTAACAGCCTGTAACTGAGCCCAGTGTTTTAGAGCGATTCCTACAAAATTCAGCTTTTTCCCATTCAACTAAGGCGACCGCTGCTTTAAGCCTATGGGGCATTTGGAACAGTTTTGGCAGGCTCTCAAAGAATCAGCGAATGTGGTAGGTGGCTGAAAAATTGCTACAGAGTACCTGTATTACATGCAGATAATTGGTTGAAAAGCACAGGTTTATGGGGCTTTTGGTGAAATGCAGCCCCTGTCCTTAGATTGCCTCCTTCCGAGAGCACTGCAGGCCCCTTGAAAAGAACCTTTTTTAGAGTTTTGAAGCCATGCAAGCAGATAGAAACACCATTTAAATGGCTGTGGTATCAGAGAATTAGTCTCAACAGTATTCAGTGGCCTTGTAATGAATCCTGCAAAACTGATTTCTAAGAAAAAAAAAAAAGATTACTGGCAGATGCAAATTCACTTTTTTTTTTTTTTTTCTCTGGAACAGTAAGTGCTAGAGAAACCATTCCAACAGTTCCTGTATCAGGGTAATAGGTAGCAATTGTGTACCAAATTTGAGACCAATCCGTTGAAAAACAGAGTTTTGATTCCAAAAAAGCAATTGTGTTTTTTGTGGATTTCAATGTTATCCCATGGGTTTTCTTCAAGTTGCGGTCTGGTGCAAAATTCTTTTTTTTCCCCTAGAAATACGAAACGCCAGGTGCTATCGTTTCAGGTAGGGCATTGTTATACAGATCAGGGTGTAATCTACACAACGAGACCGTTCCTGGTTGTAATTCCACACCTGCACTAAATGGCACGAAGTTATTGTGTCTTTTTAACGCTTTCGGTTTTTTTTGGGTGAAAACGCCTAGACGCTTCAATGGGAATCACATTAAAATGAATATTTCAATAACCCTGGTGCTACCACCTCATACGAGGTATCGTTGGATAGGTATGATTGCAAGCTACAAAACAACACCGCACTCGAGTTTTTATTCGACTGTTACACTAAATAACGACCTTAAATAGGTTTCGTTTACATTTGGCGAAAAACGGCCCGCTCGTGTCGATGGGAGTTTTTTTTTTTTTTTTTTTAAATTAATATTTCAATAACCACAGGTGGTATCAATTGAATCAAGGTATGCCTGGAAAGGTATTACTGCAAGCTACAAAACAAGACCTTTAGCACGGAAACGAAAGTGTGACCCTAACCCTAAACCAGAGTCACACTTTTGATGGGCCACAGCTGGAGCTAACCGTCGGCAACGGAGAGTGGGAGAGCTGGAGAGTGGGAGAGCTTGGGAGCGGGACTGCACTTGCATCCCAGCCGGATGCCTGGCTTTGGGATGCGCCATCCTTTCACCAGCCATGGATGCGCCAGGGCAGGGGAATGGATGCCTGGGACACAAGCCCAGTGCGGGAGCTGCACGGCGGTTAGCCGGGTCCCGCCCCGGGTGAACAGCGATGAATTCATGAAATGCACGCCCCCTGCCCCCCGGTGCACGGGTGTGATGAGGCCGGGCTGGAGTTCCACAGGTCGGCGTGAACCCTGCTCGCCCCCCCCGGGTGCACGGCGTGTTGAGGTCGGCGTGAACCCCTGCTCGGGTGAGGCCGGGCTGGAGTTCCGCGAGGTCGGGCGGAACCCCTGCTCGCCCCTGGGAGACCCGGAGGCCGGGCTGAACCCGAGGGTTAGCGAATAGGTCGGTGTGAACCCCTCTGGCCCCCCCCGGGTGCTGAGCAGGTGTGATGAGGCCGGGCTGGAGTTCCGAAGGTCGGCGGAACCCCTGCTCGCCCCCCCCCATGACCAGAGGCCGGGCTGGAGTTCCCAACGGGCGACGGAATGAAGTCTGCCCCCCCGGCACGGGAGTGATGGGGGGCTGGAGTTCCGCTAACCCCTGCTCGCCCCCCCCCGGTGCACGGGTGAACCCAGGAACCCCTGCTCACGGGAGCAGGCCGAGGCCAGCCATGAATTCACGGGTGCACGCCCCCCGGCCCCCGTGCACGACCGTTACGAGGCCGGGCTTAGCCATGGGTCGGGGAACCCCTGCTCCCATTCCCCCGGGAGCTGCACGGCGGAACCGCCGAAGACTGCTGGGGTTTTTGCAAAGTGATGATAGCCCCCGTCCCCCCCCCGGGCTGCACGAGGGCTGAAGGCAGCAGGGGTCCGGGCTGAACATCCGCGGCTAGTGAACACCTGCACAGCAGCCGGGAGCTGCACGGCGGGAGCAGCCCCGAGCAAGGCTCCATTCATGACCCGGGTCACCAGCCAGACCGGCCCCTGGGTGGGTTTTGGTAACATGCAGAGTCCTCGCCCCCGGTGCAGTGGCGTTATGAGCTCCTTTAGCCATGAAGGGCAATGCTCCCCCCCCCGCCCCGGGAGCTGCACGGCGAATAGCAGGAGGATTAATTAACGGGGCGGAACCCCTCTAATTAAATGCACGTGCCAAATTAAATGCACGCCCCCGGGTGCACGGGTGTTATGAGCTCGGGCTGAACACTTGCTCGCCCCCCCGGTGCCCCTGGTGCAGTGTTTTAGAAGAATTCCAGCAGAAATCGGAAATTTAGCAATTCAAATAAGAGTAACAGGAGCTGCCCCTGTGTATAAATATTTTTCCACCCTCAGTAGATGGCAGCAGCCCCTAAGAAGTGGGTCGATAACCATTGAAATACCTGAAAAGTACATTTGTTAGAGTTTTGAACCAGTTTTGGCAGGCTCCCAAGAATCAAAGAATGTGGTAGGTGGCTGAAAATTGCCACAGAGTACCTGAGGACATGCAGATAATTGGTTGAAAAGCACAGGTTGCTGGGCCCCTCGGACGGCCCCTGTCCTTAATGCCACTTCAAGACACTGCAGGCCCCTTGAAAGCGACATTTGGAAGAGTTTTGAAGCCATGCAAGCAGGTAGAAACACCATTTCAAGGGCTGTGGTATCAGACCAACAGCCTGTAACTGAGCCCAGTGTTTTTAGAGCTGATTCCTGCAAAATTCAGATTTTTTCCCATTCAAACCATAATGGCAGTTGCTTTAAGCCTATGGGGCATTTGGAACAGTTTTGGCAGGCTCTCCAAGAATCAGAATGTGGTAGGTGGCTGAAAATTGCTACAGAGTACCTGTAGGACATGCAGATAATTGGTTGAAAAGCACAGGTTGCTGGGCCTTTCGGTTCACGCTGCCCTGTCCTTCGATGCCACTTCAAGTGCACTGCAGGCCCCTTGAAAAGGTACATTTGGAAGAGTTTTGAAGCCATGCAAGCAGGTAGAAACACCATTTCAAGGGCTGTGGTATCAGACTAAAACAGCCTGTAACTGAGCCCAGTGTTTTGAGAGCGATTCCTGCAAAATTCAGCTTTTTTCCCATTCAACTAAAGCTTACCACGCTTTAAGCCTATGGGGCATTTGGAACAGTTTTGGCAGGCTCTCCAAGAATCAGCGAATGTGGTAGGTGGCTGAAAATTGCTACAGAGTACCTGTAGGACATGCAGATAATTGGTTGAAAAGCACAGGTTGCTGGGCCTTCGGTTCCGACGCTGCCCCTGTCCTTGATGCCACTTCTAAGTGCACTGCAGGCCCCTTTGAAAAGAACATTTGAAGAGTTTTGAAGCCATGCAAGCAGGTAGAAACACCATTTAAAGGGCTGTGGTATCAGAGAATTAGTCTACAACAGTATTCAGTGGCCTTGTAATGAATCCTGCAAAACTGATTTCTAAGAAAGAAAAAAAAAAAGATTACTGGCAGATGCAAATTCACTTTTTTTTTTTTTATTTCTCTGGAACAGTAAGTGCTAGAGAAAACCATTCCAACAGTTCCTGTATCAGGGTAATAGGTAGCAATTGTGTACCAAATTTGAGACCAATCCGTTGAAAAACAGAGTTTTGATTCCAAAAAAATTGTGTTTTTTTTTGTGGATTTCAATGTTATCCCATGGGTTTTCTTCAAGTTGCGGTCTGGTGCAAAATTCTTTTTTTCCCTAGAAATACGAAACGCCAGGTGCTATCGTTTCAGGTAGGGCATTGTTATACAGATCAGGGTGTAATCTACACAACGAGACCGTTCCTGGTTGTAATTCCACACCTGCACTAAATGGCACGAACGCGGTGTGTCTTTTTAACGGTTTGGGGTGAAAACGCCTATACGCTTTCAATGGGAATCACATTAAAATTAATATTTCAATAACCCTGGTGCTACCACCTCATACGAGGTATCGTTGGATAGGTATGATTGCAAGTTACAAAACAACACCGCACTCGAGTTTTATTCGACTGTTACACTAAATAACGACCTTAAATAGGTTTCGCTTTACATTTGGCGAAAAAAACGCCCGCTCGTGTCGATGGGAGTTTTTTTTTTTTTTTTTAAATATTTCAATAACCACAGGTGGTATCAATTGAATCAAGGTATGCCTGGAAAGGTATTACTGCAAGCTACAAACAAGACCTTTAGCACGGAAACGAGTGTGACCCCAACCCTAAACCAGAGTCACAACCCTCCCCAACCCTTTTTGATGGGCCACAGCTGGAGCTGCGTACCGCAACGGAGAGTGGGAGAGCTGGAGAGTGGGAGAGCTTGGGAGCCTGACTGCAACCCTAATCCCAGCCGGATGCCTGGCTTTGGGATGCTCCATCCTTTCACCAGCCATGGATGCGCCAGGGGGGGAATGGATGCCTGGGACACAAGCCCAGTGCGGGAGCTGCACGGGCGGTTAGTCGGGGTCCCCCCCCGGTGAACAGCGATGAATTCATGAAATGCACGCCCCGTAACCCCGGTGCACGAACCATGAGGCCGGGCTGGAGTTCCGCGAGGTCGGCTGAACCCCAACCTGCTCGTCCCCCGGAGAGTGGAAAATAAGCTGGAGTGAGAGCGAGGCCGGCTGGAGTTCCGCTCATCCCCGGGATGCTCGGTCGGGAACTGAACACCTGCTCGCCCCAGCCCCCCGGTGCCGAGTGTGAGAGGCCGGGCCCCCCGCCAGGTCAACCCCAAGTGAACCCCCTGCCGCCATGAATGCCCCCCGGGAGCATCGACCGTGATGAGGCCTGGCCGGAGTTCCACATGACCAGCCCTCCCCCCCTCCCCCCCCCCCCCGGGAGCACGGGTGCTAGGCCGGGCTGGAGTTCCCCCGAGGTCGGAAGGAACCCCTGCTCGCCCCCCCCGGGAGTGTTGACCCGGCCGGGGCGATGAAGGTCGGGCGCTGAACCCCTGCTCCCCCCCCCCGGGAGCACGGGTGTTACGAGGCCGGGCTGGAGTTCCATGAGGTCGGCGTGAACCCCTGCTCGCCCCCCAACCCGACCCGTGTTAACGAGGCCCCGGGTTGGAGCCATGAATTCATGAACCCGCTTGCTGGGGAAACGGGAACCTGCAGATCCCCCAACGGGGAACACCTGCAATGAGGCTGCGGAGACTGAAAAGGGCTGCGGAGGCCCTAAAAAATTTATTCACCCTTTCAGCCCCTGGGACCAACTGTACGACACCTGGCTGCGCGTCAAAAAAAAAATGCACGTCCCCCCCGGAAGTGCGGATGTTTTGGCAATTGGGGAAAAACCTTGCTTTTTTGCCCCCAGCCCGCCCATTGAAGTGGCCGATCACTTGGAGCCGGCACGGTAAAACCAGGCATTAATTAATAATTAATTAATTAATTTTCAAATTCTAATTAACTAAAAAAAATGCACGCCCCCAGGTGCACGGGTGTTATGAGCTCGGGCTGAACACTTGCTCGTCCCCCCGCCCCTGAAAAAAGTGTTTTTAGAAGAATTGCACGCAGAAATCGGATTTTTTTAGCAATTCAAATAAGAGTAACAGCATTTTTCAGACCTGGTGTCATAAATATTTTCCACCAGTAGATGGCAGCCCCTAAGAAGTGGAGTCGAAAAACATTGAAATACTTGAAAAAAAAATTTGTTAAAGTTTTGAAGCCCCCCGGGCAGGCTCTCCAAGAATCAGCGAATTTGGTTTTAAATTGACTGAGTACCGGAGAAATCGGATTTTTACACAGGTTGCTGGGCCTTTCAGCCCCTGCCCCAGTCCTTCGAGTCCACTTCAAGTGCACTGCAATGTTTGAAAAGGCAAATTTGGAAGAGTTTTGAAGCCATGCAAGCAGTAGAAACACCATTTCAAGGGCTGTGGTATCAGACTAACAGCCTGTAACAGCCCAGTGTTTTGAAATATTCCTCAAATGAAAAAATTCAGCTTTTTCCCATTCAACTAAGATGCCAGCTTTTTAAAAGAGCCTTTATGGGGCATTTGGAACAGTTTTGAGGCTCTCCAAGAATCAGCGAATGTGGTAGGTGGCTGAAAATTGCTACAGAGTACCTGTAGGACATGCAGATAATTGGTTGAAAAGCACAGGTTGGGGGGCCTTTCGGTTCCGACGCTGCCCTGTCCTTCGATGCCACTCTAAGTGCACTGCAGGCCCCTTGAAAAGTACATTTGGAAGAGTTTTGAAGCCATGCAAGCAGGTAGAAACACCATTTCAAGGGCTGTGGTATCAGACTAACAGCCTGTAACTGAGCCCAGTGTTTTGAGAGCGATTCCTACAAAATTCAGCTTTTTGGCCATTCAACTAAGGCGACCGCTGCTTTAAGCCTATGGGGCATTTGGAACAGCTTTGGCAGGCTCTCAAAGAATCAGCGAATGTGGTAGGTGGCTGAAAATTGCTACAGAGTACCTGTAGGACATGCAGATAATATTGAAAAGCACAGGTTTATGGGGCTTTTGGTTCCGATGCTGCCCCTTGTCCTTAGATTGCCCTACCAAGTGCACTGCATATTTGAAAAGAACATTTTTAAGAGTTTTGAAGCCATGCAAGCAGATAGAAACACCATTTCAAGGGCTGTGGTATCAGAGAATTAGTCTACAACAGTATTCAGTGGCCTTGTAATGAATCCTGCAAAACTGATTTCTAAGAAAAAAAAAAAGATTACTGGCAGATGCAAATTCACTTTTTTTTTTTTTTTTTTCTGGAACAGTAAGTGCTAGAGAAACCATTCCAACAGTTCCTGTATCAGGGTAATAGGTAGCAATTGTGTACCAAATTTGAGACCAATCCGTTGAAAAACAGAGTTTTGATTCCAAAAAAAAAAATTGTGTTTTGTGGATTTCAATGTTATCCTATGGGTTTTCTTCAAGTTGCGGTCTGGTGCAAAATTCTTTTTTCCCTAGAAATAAAACGCCAGGTGCTATCGTTTCAGGTAGGGCATTGTTATACAGATCAGGGTGTAATCTACACAACGAGACCGTTCCTGGGTTGTAATTCCACACCTGCACTAAATGGCACGAAAATTATTGTGCGTTTTTTTAACGGTTTTTTTTTGGTGAAAACGCCTAGACGTTTCAATGGGAATCACATTCAAAATGAATATTTCAATAACCCCTGGTGCTACCACCTCATACGAGGTATCGTTGATAGGTATGATTGCAAGCTAATTAAAACAACACCGCACTCGAGTTTTTATTCGACTGTTACACTAAATAACGACCTTTAAATAGGTTTCATTTACATTTGGCTTAAAAACGTCCGCTCGTGTCGGTGGGGAGTTTTTTTTTTTTTTTTTAAATTAATATTTCAATAACCACAGGTGGTATCAATTGAATCAAGGTATGCCTGGAAAGGTATTACTGCAAGCTACAAACAAGACCTTTACCATCGAAAAAAAAAAAAAACCCCAACCCCAAACCAGAGTCACATCTTTGATGGGCCACAGCTGAGCAATTAATTTTAATTTTAACGGAGAGTGGGAGAGCTGGAATTATTAGCTTGATTGCATTAGCATCCCAGCCGGATGCCTGGCTTTGGGATGCCCAATCCTTTTCACCAGCCATGGATGCGCCAGGCAGGGGAATGGATGCCTGGGACCCAAGCCCAGTGGGGAGGACCAACCCTAAAAATTATTCACCCCCCCTGCCGGGTGAAAAAAAAATTCAATTAATAAATGCCAACCCCCGTTCCCCAGGACCAACCCTTCAGGCCACCACCACGTAAAAAAAAAAAAAATTATTTTAACCCCCAACCCTGCCCTGCCTGCCAGGACCAATAAGTTCACCGCCACCACCCAACCTAAAAAAAAAAAAAATTATTCAGTGGACCCCAACCCCTAGGTCGGGCCCAATCTGTTCCGAACCCCCAAAAAAGTTCAACGCCTCCACCCCCTAAAAAAAAAAAATTATTCAAAAAAAAAAAAAAAAAAATTGAGGTGCACAGGACCGCCTCAAGTTCCCCCCCACCCCAATCGTTAAAAAAAAGAAATTAAAAAGCATAGGCGCCAGCCCTGCCCTGCTCTGTACCCCTAACCCTGCTAACCCCAACCCTAACCCAAAACCCACGCCCACCACCCCAAAAAAAAAAAAAAAAAATTAACCCTAATTATTCCAGCCCTAACCCTGCCCTGCACTGGGACCAACCCTTCACGCCACCACCACGTAAAAAAAAAAAAAAAAAAAAAAAAAAAATTATTCCAACCCTGAACCCCCTGTTCTGTTTGTTCTAACCCCCCTGCTCTGGTGGACCAATCAAGTTCACCCTAACCACTGGAAAAAAAAAACCCTAATTGTATTTCCAACCCTGCTCTGCCCTGCTCTGCACAGGACCAATCAAGTTCACGCCACCACCACGTAAAAAAAAAAAAAAAAATTATTCAAGTAATAGCGCCAGCCCTGCCCTGCTCTGCACAGGACCAATCAAGTTCACGCCACCACCACGTAAAAAAAAAAAAAAAAAAATTATTCAATTAATAGCGCCAGCCCTGCCCTGCCCTGCCTGCACAGGACCAATCAAGTTCACGCCACCACCACCAAAAAAAAAAAAAAAAAAAAATTATTCCTAATACCTGCCCAGCCCTGCCCAATAACCTCTGCCCTGGAAAAACAGGACATCAAGTTCACGCCACCACCAAAAAAAAAAAAAAAAATTATTCAAGTAATAGCAACCAGCCCTGCCCTGCTCTGCACAGGACCAATCAAGTTCACGCCACCACCACGTAAAAAAAAAAAAAAAAAATTATTCAATAGCGCCAGCCCTGCCCTGCTCTGCACAGGACCAATCAAGTTCACGCCACCACCACGTAAAAAAAAAAAAAAAAAAAAAAAAAATTATTCAAGTAATAGCGCCAGCCCTGCCCTGCTCTGCACAGGACCAATCAAGTTCACGCCACCACCACACGTAAAAAAAAAAAAAAAAAAAAAAAATTATTCAAAAAAAAAAAAAAACCAAAAGTTCACGCCACCACCACAAAAAAAAAAAAAAAAAAATTTCAATTAATGCCCTGCCCTGCCCTGCCCTGCTCTGCACAGGACCAATCAAGTTCACGCCACCACCACGTAAAAAAAAAAAAAAAAAAAAAAAATTATTCAAGTAATAGCGCCAGCCCTGCCCTGCTGCCCTCTGCACAGGACCAATCAAGTTCACGCCACCACCACGTAAAAAAAAAAAAAAAAAAATTAATCAAGTAATAATAGCGCCTGCCCTGCCCTGCTCTGCACAGGACCAATCAAGTTCACGCCACCACCACGTAAAAAAAAAAAAAAAAAAAATTATTCAAGTAATAGCGCCAGCCCCTGCCCTGCTCTGCACAGGACCAATCAAGTTCACGCCACCACCACGTAAAAAAAAAAAAAAAAAAAATTATTCAACTAATAGTGAAAGCCCTGCCCTGCTCTGCACAGGACCAATCAAGTTCACGCCACCACCACCAAAAAAAAAAAAAAAAAAAAAAATTCAATAACCCTAGCCCTGCCCTGCTCTGCACAGGACCAATCAAGTTCACCCCACCACCACGCAAAAAAAAAAAAAAAAAAAATATTCAAGGCCTAGCCCTGCCAGCCCCCCTCTGCCCTGCTCTGCACAGGACCAATCAAGTTCACGCCACCACCAAAAAAAAAAAAAAAAAAAAAAAAAAATATTCAAAATAGCGCCAGCCCTGCCCTGCTCTGCACAGGACCAATCAAGTTCACGCCACCACCACGAAAAAAAAAAAAAAAAAAAAAAATTATTCAATCAAGTAATAGCGCCAGCCCTGCCCTGCCTGCCCTGCTCTGCACAGGACCAATCAAGTTCACGCCACCACCACGTAAAAAAAAAAAAAAAAAAAAAAATTATTCAAGTAATAGCGCCAATGCCCTGCTCTGCACAGGACCAATCAAGTTCACGCCACCACCACGTAAAAAAAAAAAAAAAAAAATTATTGGGCCTTTCCAGCCCCTGCCCTGCTCTGCCTGCTC
This sequence comes from Huso huso, assembly GCA_036884735.1. Classification (NCBI taxonomy): domain Eukaryota; kingdom Metazoa; phylum Chordata; class Actinopteri; order Acipenseriformes; family Acipenseridae; genus Huso; species Huso huso. The sequence goes on along the minus strand of CM072692.1, from coordinate 17,054,660 downwards.
TGCCAGGACCAATCAAGTTCACGCCACCACCACGTAAAAAAAAAAAAAAAAAAAAGAATTAAGTAATAGCGCCAGCCCTGCCCTGCCCTGCTCTGCACAGGACCAATCAAGTTCACGCCACCACCACGTAAAAAAAAAAAAAAAAATTATTCAAAAAATGGCACCAGCCCTGCCCTTTCTGCCCTGCTCTGCACAGGACCAATCAAGTTCACGCCACCACCACTAAAAAAAAAAAAAAAAAAAAAATATTCAAGTAATAGCGCCAGCCCTGCCCTGCTCTGCCCAGGGACCAATCAAAGTTCAAAACCACCAAAAAAAAAAATTATTCAAGTAATAGCGCCTGCCCTGCCCTGCTCTGCACAGGACCAATCAAGTTCACGCCACCACCACGAAAAAAAAAAAAAAAAAAAAAAAAAAATTCAAAATAAAGCCCTGCCCTGCTCTGCACAGGACCAATCAAGTTCACGCCACCACCACGTAAAAAAAAAAAAATTAAAAAATTATTCAGCCCTGGCCTGCTGCCCTGCCCTGCCAAATCTGCTTCTGCACAGGACCAATCAAGTTGCTCTGCACCACCAACGTTCACGCCAAAAAAAAAAAAAAAATTATTCAAGTAATAGCGCCAGCCCTGCCCTGCTCTG